>KL267419.1:35013-61642 GCA_000699545.1 Podiceps cristatus
CTACACAAACGCCAGAAGTTCTCCAGAGAGCTCTGAATTACTGTGTAGGAGTCTGCTGTCTAAAACCCAGCCACTGTGATGTTCAATTGTATTTTTTTTTAAATATATTTGAGCTGTTGCATACTTACAAATTAAAATATTTTTCCTTCACTCCCAGTTCTAATGCCAGTTCTATTTAATGTTGTTTTATTCTTTTGCCATTTCAGCAATATTAATGGGGCATAGATCAGTTTACGGTTCGGTCATTTACATGGACAAATGAGATCTCTTTCTTGGAGCAGTTTTTTATATAGCACAATAAAGTAATCTTCATTGTAAAGTTTTGACTTGCATTAGTGAAAAAGAGAATATGAAGAGGACATTTCACAAAGAATATTTTGCAACTTTGGAATGTTATAGTGATCTCAAATTATGTTGTTTTCAGGTCATACGAATGACAAAAAATGATTTACAATTTAATGCTCATCAGTGACAAAGTTATTTATTCTGTGAAAAGAGACATTGTACAGTCTTATGTTTACAGGGTGAATAGAAATGTGAGGCAGTTTACTGGTTCATTTTTATGCAGTGGAAGCTCACAGAAAGAAAGAAAAAATAATGTCATCTGAAGTTCATTATTTCACAATTAAAGGCCAGACCTAATGTAGGCAGTCTAAGTACTGTAAAACATTGCACTGTCTCAAATTACACTGAGCATCTAATGGTAGAAATGTATCATCTTTCTTGAAATGTGAGGATTTATACTTCAAAGGCATCTAGTAATTTGGAGAAGAAGGGGAAGAAGTCATTAAAGAACTCACAGAATATGCCATATGTTCAGGAATTGCTGAGCACTTTTTCTAAAAATCTTTCCCCTTAAAGAATCACCTGCTATATCCTCAAACCAGAGAGCTAATGAAGAGTCCCTGAAAACAACATTTACCTTCTTTTGTTTCAGCTGAATCATGGTCTTTAAACCTCTTTCAGTTACTTAAGATGTGAATCTCACTGAAGAGTGAGATCTAACATTTGAAGCATTTCATAAAATGGGTTGGAAGGGACCTTAAAGATCATGTAGTTTCAACCTACCTGCCATGGTCAGGGACATCTTCTGCTAGACCAGGTTGCTCAAAGCCCCATCCAACCTGGCCTTGAACTCTTCCAGGGAGGAATTTATGCTGCAATATTTTATTTTTATTTTATAATTCTGACTGCTTCATCTCAATCATTTCACAAAGTTGCCCTTTGGTAAGTTTCAAATTCTAGATGTCAAAGTCATAGTTTAACCTTTCATGTTATAACGTAGCATATTGCCTTTATTCTTTTAATTTCTAACTTTTCAATGAGATACCATGTCTAAAATTATTAGATGTTAACAGTATGATTTGTATCTTCTGGTAGAAAACAAAGCCATGAGAATTTTCTTTCACCAGTTCTGGTCACTAACTTCTTTTTTTCTTTTTTTTTGTTGTTGTTGTGAATGTCATCACCTTCAGATGAGTCTGTGCCTTACAGAGTAAAGCACCCAGTGACCACCGCTAGCAAAATCATAGCTTTCTTATCAAGTGAACTGATAGAGTCCTAAAAATTTGAGTTGTACTCTCTGCTGCCTAGATAAATAAAATCTGTCTCTGTAGGAATAATCTTATTGCCTGCATCACATTAATTCGATATTGTGTTACCTACTTTGTATGCATATCACAATGGAAAGATGTAGCCCTACTTTTTAAAATCTAAAAGAGGTAAATAAAACTGAAAGTATTTTTCTTTCATGCATGTTAATTATCTGGGTAACTCTACTAGGAAAAAAAAAAGTTTATACTTCATACATGTAACATTAATGTTACAAATTAGTGCGTTTGGCTTGAAGATGTTTATGCCTGCCTGCAGATCTTCAGTTATAATTAAAAGCATTTCAGGTCACTCAGTCTGCATTTTTAATCCTTACAGCTCCAGGGTGCTCATCATATGGAAAAATTTTGTTATGAGGAAGAGGATTCAGCATTTAATGTATTTTGCATTTTACTATTAACACCTAAACAAAAAAAGGGTTCTTATTCACTCATTTGGTTAGATTTTGTGCTGAAGAGGGTAAATAATGGCTTTAACAACATTAAAGTGATTTGCACAATGAGCAGATACAGGGGTACGGAGATTTTCCTGATTTTTTTCAGAAAAAAAAAAAAAGTCAAAAAAAAAAAAAAAGTCAGAGATCTGTCAAAGGTAGGCACGGGAAATTATTCTCAGCTGAACGAAACCCCTTCTTTCCACCCCTGCAGCTAATAAGAGCTTAAAGGGAACATTCTTTTACACCATAAAACACAGCAGCAGCCTCAAGTAGGAGGAGAACTTCTGCACTGCTAAATCATCTGTGAAGCATTGAGGAAGAGATATTACAAGGTAGTGCAGAACTGTCCCATCTTGTGTCTTATTTTTGATCATCATCTGAGCAGGAAAGAGGGATAAGGCATAACATGTAGGAATGCAAAAGAAACAAAACAAAGATCGTAAGAAGTGGTAAGGATTTTAATTGAAAAACCCTTTTCCTTCATTTCCTTGCCCAAAAATTCCTTGTTATTTACTTTTCCCTGAAGAATGTCTAACAACAGTTGCACTTTGTATACATTTGGGAAACTCATCAACTATAACCTTAGTCTAGGTACTTCCATGAGAAAAGACACAGTAATTTCCTTTAGAGTGAACAGTGCCCTGGCCAGCAGAGACAATGAAATTGAGAATCATTCTAAAATATACTCTTCTTTTTTTTTTTTTTTTTTTTTTTTGGCTAGGGAATCTCATCCTAAATTGCAATTACTGTATTGAATAAACTTCTAGATCTCCCTCAAATAAAACAGGAGTTAGGGTGGCAAGCTTACATAAAGACACGTGCAAGGGAAGGTGATAGGGAGAAATTTATATCTCCACAGTGGCATCTAGTGCCATTTTTGTGTTTCAGAGATATCTCATGTGACCAGCTGCTGCTCTGGAATAATATGGATCTGCCAGGACCATACAGAGGTCTTGTATTTCCTAAATTAACTCAAAAAGCACTATATTTTAATGCTTAGGTAAATTGCCTTAATTTAGGGAAGATGAGTTTGACATCTTATGCCAAGAAACATGTCCATACCTCCACAAGCTCTTTATATTGTGTAGGCACGTGAAATAATGTTTCTGGATGACAGGGGAACACTTCCTTCAGGAGTTTCCGCATTACACTAACTCCCTTTTCCCAATCTACTGTGATCATCTTATTTTATTAAAAAAAAAAAAAAAAAAGAAAAACCAACAAAACAGAATAAAATTAAAAAACCACTCTAGTAAAATATGAGCAAAATACCTTTACTATAAGCTCAAAATTCTAACTTTGCTTCGTGACATTAAAGAGAACCTTATCTGCCCTAAAGGAACAGATTTCAAGAAGAAAAAAAAAAGACAAAAATAACCTCTTGTTTATAACCATTCAAAAATAAATGTACCATTTCTTTCTGCTTAATAGGACACATCAGAAAAGCCAAACATTAAGAGTTGAGCCAACTGTGGTAGTTGCTGGAGCTGCAAAACTCAATTTCTTGACTGATGGAAGCCTGTAGTTAAACCCGGGGCGGGAAAAGTGAGCTTGAAGAAGAATTCGATGCAGTATAGAAGAGGGTGAAGAGATGGAGGTGGATAGGCTGTATATAAAATCAGCTCTAAACAGTACAGAGAGAAAAAAACACCTCCCCACCCCCCAAACTCAAACAAAAAATTAAGATAAAGGAAAAAGAAATAGCCAGATGGCTACCAATCTTCAAGTTTGTCAGCTGCAAGTTGAATCATCATAGTCACTTAAGTGCACTGAATGTGAACGTGTCAATGTAATTCACTAGTTGAGAATATTATTTGAAGGAGAGTCCTTGCAGGATCCAGAGGAGGGTTTTTCTCCAAGTTATGTCCCTGTCTGTATGTTCATTCACAGTGAAAACCGTGACAGCAAAATGAAATAGCATTATTATTTATAAATATGCCATTAATTTTAATGTCCCTAGTTACAATAGTTAGGAACTTCATTATGTAGCTATATGTGTCTTTATGACTTTGAAAACATAGAAGTATTAACCAATACTCAAAACGTCACTGAGCTGCGAGTAATTACTAGCATCCCTCCTTTACCAGGGGAAATGAGAAGCAGAGAGGAGACAGACTTTTCCTGAAGTTACACAGGGAACTCTGGAGTCAAGGGAGGGAAGAGTGAACACAAAGTTTAGGGCACGAAGCCAGGATTAATGCAGGTCCTTGGGGGGATTTAAATGGTCTTGACTTATCATTTTAGAGCAACCTGCTGAGTGCAAGGTCAGGCTGGAGTGACTCACACAGCCCAGACAGCCAGATTTCTGATACATAAAATAATTCTGAGTATTCCTGCGCTCTGTCTGTCCAACCAGCCTGCATCACAAAGCTTGCCAAATCAGAAATTTCCTTAGCAAGACTAGAGATGTCAAGCTGCCTGATTGAGTAAATAATTGTTTATGGAAGAGAGCAATAAACATCTTTCTACCGCAAGGAACATTTCTGGAAATTCTACAAACTTTTATTACTGATCAGCCTTGACAAGTTGTCATCATGGCATCTCTTTGCCCACTATGGACAAGGCAGGCACATAGAGGACTGGAGCTCCTTGGTATATCACAGTGACTGGAGTTCAGGTAGAGGATTTGCCTCTTTCCATGTCCCTGCTTTGAAGCTGGCTGATGGAAGAGTTTTTGGAGGAGAGGGGGGCAGGAAGGTTGCTATTTCTATGGCCTAAGAATAACAGCTTTTAAATTGACACTGAGGAGGTGGAAAGATATGACAATAGAACACAAGTGAATATTCTGTAAGAAACTGGAAACTGAAATGGAGAGATATGACCTGACATACAGAATCAGCACAACTGGCACATGATCTATTGATTATGGCCTGTCATATGAGAGGGCCTCAGCTAGCTGAAAAGCACAAAGCAAAGTAGTATTTTTCTCTCTATAGAATTTGGCATTTGGAAATTGCATACACTTTACCTTTACAGTGATTACTCTCTCCACACAAAGGAATATGTGGCTTTGCTTTTGAAGGCAGGCATGGTGCAAACTGTGATTTTTTTAGCTGTCAGCGCCAAAAGCTGTGGATTATACTATTGATTCACACAGATAACTTGGAGGGCCAGAAAAGTACTTGATGGGAAGCAGATGAGTGCAAAATCTGCACACATCTGCCAATGTGGAACAAGATATTGCAAGAACACAAAAAACACCACCATGAACAAAACCATCCTTTTATCTCCTTTGAATGCACTCGTTTTGTCTGCATGAACTTCTGAGCCACTCTTTTGTGATCCTACCTTCTTTCATGATTTGGACAGTCACATGTACAATCTGTACTCCTAACCCTGCAAAATGACTTCAGGGTAACATATCTGTAGCAAAATAGCCCAAAAGAAAAGATTCACACAGTGAGTGATCCAACTGCATCCCTTTTGAAGTCAATGGAAATTTGACGTCCAGAATCTTTGATCTAACATCAGTAAACTGCAGGAGGCTCAGCAGACGCCACCAAGAAGCTTGGGGCTTGAACACTTGGCCTGTGAGCAGAGGCTGAGGGCCAACTGCTTGTTCAGCCTGAAGAAGAGGCGGCATTGGAGAGACCTAGCAGCAGCCCCAGTACACTGTGGGGAATCACCAAGGAGATGGAGCCAGGGTCTTCACAGCGATGTGTAGTGGAAGGGAGAAAGGCAGTGTACATAAGTTTAAAAAAAAAAAAAAAAGATTCAGATTGGATATTAGGAGAAAATTTTTCCATTTGCGGACAAGAAGTGGTCTAGAGAGGTTGTGTTATCGCCATACTTGAAGATTTTCAAGACCCAAAGAGATGGAGCCCTGAGCAACCTGTCTGACCCCATAACTGACCCTCTTTGAGAAGGAGTTTGGGCTAGGGACTTTGTGGGGTTCCTTCAAACCTGAGTTATCCTATCATCTTCATACCTAAGTGCTTCAAGAATTCATGTTAGTTCCAGGATGTATTAGTGGTATAGCTACTTAGCAGAAGATTAAATATAGAAAAAAAAAAAAAAAAACACATAGATTTTTTGTTTTATTTTTTTTTTTCTTAAGGTGGCTGTATCGAATCTCAGTATTGGAATATTTTATAAAATATAATTGATTTCTAGGAGGGAAGGTGATTGTCCTAATGGATAAACCAGTTTTTCACAGAACAAAGCAAACTGGTAGATGTTGCTGCTTGGACATTTGTATGTACTTGGGCTTTAAAGAAAACTGTTCTCTCTCATTTATGGTAATGAAGCTTTCACATATATAACTGGTATCCTAGGAACTATTGCAAACTGATATTTATGCATCACATATAAGGAAACTAAAATCTTCTTTACAGTTACTTTTTTTTTTTTTTTTTTTTTACTTGAAAAGAAGATTAATGTTTTCAAATTTTTGAATAAGATTTTTAAAATCATTGCAATTTAAGTATTTCTTAGAGTGTAATGGAATGTGCACTATACAAATCCAGGAACACTGCAAACTCTGAATATCCTATAATATTTTAATAAGTATCTCTGAATGGACTTGCAGGATATTATGGATCTCTGTAAGCTGCTAAGGGGCCAGACTACTGATAACCAACTTGTGTGCTTAGAATAAGAAAGTATATCTCACAATCTCACAGTGCAATGCACTGCAAATTTAGCCAAAGAGGTCTGTCAGGATCCTGAACATATCTCTACAGGGTTCAGGGCATTCTTTTTTGCCTCAACAATGCTGTTAGACAAAAACTATCCTAAGTATCAAATATCCAAAATAATAAATTTCATTTAGTTTCTTAGGGGATCAAATGCCATTTAAATGAGCTCTAATTAAGACTACAAATAAAATCAGCAGGGAAGTAATACACAGAATGCTTATCCTACACAATATTTGTATTATTTTCTTTTTATTTTCACTATCATTTCTACTTACATGTCCTTAGAGGACTTTTTTTTCCTTTATATCCATTTGAATGATATAGACCTGGTTTCAGTATCTACTGTTAGTCCTCTGTTCATATGAGTGATCTATTGGTCAGATCATCTAGAGTTGAACCCTATCATATAGTTGACAAATCTTAAATCCCAGTTTTTGAAATTTAGTGCCTATTTTTCTAGCCAGACCTGCAGACATCTACTGAAATGATTTCTTAGGAATAGTTCTAAAGGATAACCCTTAGCTCCAGAAAGCTATTTCAAGTTGATGCAATTGTGCACAGCTAAGTCTTGATACCGAAAAGTTAATGAAAAGCCATGAGAAAATTATAACATTTCCTCAGCTTTTTCTCAGGAAAGCAAAATGGAGAATAACAAGAGCCATAGACTCACCATTGACTGATCATTTCTACTGTATAATTAATCAGAGGATCAGAGAGACCCATTAATTACTGGGTCCATAGCGTTTTGAATCATTAACTGACAGATCTTCTAGACAAGCAGGAAGAAATTACACATGGGCTAAGGAATTATACAGCACAGCAGAATTCATCCTTGGTATGAAGAATCAGTCAGTGTTACTATCTTCCATCTCCACCTCTTGCCGTTTGTTAATCTGTGTATGTAGTTTAGAGGACATTCTCCTCCTTTCCCATCATCTGTCAATTAAGGGGTTAGAACTGGGTCAAATGGAGTCCTGTAAATCACGCAGTTTTTATAACTTGAGTTTATAGCTTTCCATTCCATATTTGTTTTGTATTCAATTTCATGACTAGCCAAGGATTACTTAGCTTCTAGGGTGTGATGCACTTGGCACAGCATGGCTTAGAATGGCTAGCTATTGCCTCTGGCTATTTCAGCTGCAATTTTTTGCAATGAACTACTGATCTCTTACTCAGGTCCTTAAACTAGTAGAAATACTCTACAGGGAGAATAATAAAAACACTGATGCAGATTCTGAGCTAACAGAGAATCACAGGGTACCATCTGAAAGTAGTATTAAAAATGATAAATTACCATGGTCCCACAGCTAACAGACAGCCAACAGTCCCTTCTAAAAGCCAACAAAAACAGAAGGATGGCCTCATTATAGACATAGCATGAAGGCAGCAGACAATTTCTAACATCTTCTTTGTTTCCTTGCAAGGCTTTAAGAATATAAATATCTGTTTTAAGAAATTGCAAAAGAGAAAAATAATTGGAATTTTGCCTGTTTGGGCACTTGTATGTAGCTGTGGACCAAAATAGATGCACAGCTTCAGAACATCAATTTGAAAGCAAAATGCCAAAATATCTACAGAATCTCCATTCCAATCTAAAACCAATGAATAATGAGAGAAAATTCACAATAAAAAAATATGGGCCTCTGGTCTGGGTAAAACTGAGCAAGGTCTACTTATTGAAATGTCAGAACTAGTAGGTCAGTGGCTGTGTGGTTATCATTATGGTGCTCTGAGAATAATATATATGATTTCCTTTTTCCATATTTCCATCTTTAAAAATGCTAGTGAGTGCAATCAGAGTACATGTAGCCATGTGAAACCAGAGCTCTATTTGTTCCAGGGGTCGTGTGGATATTCTGAAACCATAAAGAAGAGAAAAATAAACTGAAGCAAATATGTTTATTCCTCCTGGTCAGTCTGCTTTGGAAGCAGAAGAAAACAAGGTCTATATGTCATAGATCTGAGAGGATACAATAATGTATTTTAATAATACTTTTATTACAGAAACTCAGAGGAGCTCAGAGGCCATTCCTTTAGGCACTGTACAAATATATAGAATGATAGAATTGGTTAGGTTGGAAAAGACCTTTAAGATCATTGAGTCCAACTGTTAACGTAGCACTGCCAAGTCCACCACTAAACCATGTCCCTAAGCTCAACATCTACACATTTTTTTAAATACCTCCAGGGATGGCGACTCAACCACTTCCCTGGGCAGCCTGTTCCAATGTTTGAGAACCTTTTCAGTGAAGAAATTTTTCCTAATATCCAATCTAAACCTCCCCTATTGCAACTTGAGGCCATTTCCTGTCATTCTGTCGCTTTAACTTGGGAGAGCAACATCCACCTCACTACAACCTCCTTTCAGGTAGTTGTAGAGAGTGATAAGGTCTCCCCTCAGCCTCCTCTCCCGGCTGAACAACCCCAGCTCCCTCAGCCGCTGCTTATAGGACTTGTGCTCTAGACCTTTCACCAGCTTCGTTGCCCTTCTCTGGACACACTCCAGCACCTCAGTGCCTCTCTTGTAGCGACAGGCCCAAAACTGAGCACAGCACTTGAGGTGTGGCCTCGCCAGTGCCGAGTACAGGGGGATGATCACTTCCCTACTCCTGCTGGCCACACTATTTCTGATGCAAGCCAGGATGCTGTTGGCCTTCTTGGCCACCTGGGCACACTGCTGGCTCATGTTCAGCCAGATGTCAAGCAGCACCCCCAGGTCCTTTTCCGACGGGCAGCTTCCCAGCCACTCCTCTCCAAGCCTGTAGTGTTGCATGGGTCCGAGTGCTAGACCCAAGGGACTCTGTCAACCAGTCTCCTAAACAGGCCAAAGTCTGCCCTCCGGAAGTCCAAGGTAGCAGTTCTGCTGACCTCCCTCCTCACTTCTCCAAGAGTCAAAAACTATCATTTCATGATCGCTATGCCCAAGACAGCCTCCAACCATCATAGCACCCACAAGTTCAAGATTTTCTCTGCTTGAAAATACCTGGAAAATGAATAAAAAAGGGAGAAAGGGCAATGTTAAATAGAGGGGAAAGGGGGAGAGGAGAAGAGATGGAGAGGGGCAAAGTTACATTTAGTGCACTACTAAATGGATTCATTATGTAGTGAAAAAAGAGTAACTTAAAATATAACCATTACAACTAATTAACAGAGGAGGAGCTGAATCACATAGAGACAGTCAAAAATTGAAGAAGAAATCTGTACAGAACTAGCAACTCACCCCAAAGTACCCAACTCTGTTTTTAAAAATAGGTTTGCTAGCAAATGTATATGTTTTGGTTAGGGATGTATGGTTTCTCTTAGGACTCAGAGTCTGGATGAGTATACAAGTTCATTAAACCTGCATGTTTATTCAGATTATGCTTTCAGAATTCATTAAATTCCTGCCACAATCACTAAGTTCACTATAAATTTTTATTAAAATGGTTTGGAATGATAAGCCTACCTAATTGCAGAAGGCTGAAGAGTAAGGAAGACACACTTGCCTACAAAAAATATCATTCCACACACCCCCCCAGTGTTATCTTAAATATTAGTATTCCATGCTCTAGCTTTAAAAAGAGAACATTTATGGAAGTGTGGCTTTTATTTTATGTCCTTCCACTCCAAAGCAATGTATAACGCACTAAAAAAAAGGTATAAATTACCCTTTCAGACAAAACTTCTACAAGTAAAAAATAAAGCAATAACACAGTGAGTTTTATTTTATTAGTCTGAAACCATAAGCACCAGCCTGTATATGGTATACTAGCTGAACCAAAGATTTCAATTGCTTCTGCAGTTCAGTGACTCACTCAAAGGTTTTCTCTCAGCAGCAGAATTACACTTCCCTGCAACGTCAATTGTTCGTTTTCCTTTATCCTCTTTCTAGTCTTTAATCATGGTTGGTCTGTCTAACCTAAGAAAATAATTTTAAAGATCAACCTAAAAACATTTCTGTATTCTGTTTTGTTTTTCACTCTGTTGTTTGCCAGAAGCCTGACCCCACTTAAATGCTGGTAATGTAACTCCTCCTGAAAAGAACAATACACCCATAAATATAGCTGAGCTCTCTCCTTATTAGTTACCTGCAAAGTAACTGGGTGGGTGGTGCAGAAGAGCTACAGTGACAAATGTTTTTTGATTTCTTAAGTGTGGACAAAAGAGTTCTCTAAAAAAGACTGTGTTTTCAGAAAGATCCAAGCCCTCATCCTAATGTTTTTGGTGTCCTAGGTTGCACAGCCAAACAGAGAAACATCCAATCATTTCTAGAACCATAAAGACACTTTCCATTTTCCTGATTCAGCAGATGCTGAAGTTACACTGTAAGGCACAGTAGCACAGTGTTTTTCTTAACAAAAGCAAATTTTACCTGTATAATTCTGGATCAGTTAATGTATTTGACTTTAAACTACACCAAGGCTAATTCACAGATTCATTTAACTTCACAGATCTCTCTTGAGACACTAATCATAGCTGCATATGATTTAGGGTCAGTCTTTTTCAGAAGCCTTAATCTCATGTGATTTTAAATGAACAGATCTTAAAAAGCTTTCCAGCAAACATTTAGTAATTTCTTTCAAATTCTCAGCTGCTGTAAACTGAGATGGTGCCATTGATATGTAGGACTAAATTTATTTCCACTGAGAGTACGGCCATTGTAATTTTTTCTTTGTTCCCTACAATTTTTCCTTTGTTCTCTACAAGCCCTTTGATGGGCAAAGCAGCGTGGCCAGCAGGTTGGGGGAGGTGATTCTGCCCCTCTACTCCACTCTGGTGAGACCCCACCTAGAATACTGCATCCAGCTCTGGAGCCCTCAGCACAAGAAGGACATGGAGCTGTTGGAGCGGGTCCAGAGGAGGCCACAAAAATGATCCAAAGCATGGAGCAACTCCCCTATGAAGAGAGGCTGAGAGAGTAGATGCCCCATCCCTGGAAACATTCGAGGTCAAATTGGATGGGGCTCTCAGTGACCTGGTATAGTTGAAGGTACCCCTGCTACTGCAGGGGGGTTGGACATGATGACCTTCATGGTCCCTTCCAACCCAAACAATTCTATGCATCTATACTGTATGAAAATTTTCCCAGGTGCACAATTCACAGGTTTATCTCTAGTTATAGAATGACCAACTAAAGGTCAGAAAATGCCATCTCCGCAGCACTGCTCTGAAACACTAACCACTTCCTGTTCATGCAGTCAACAGCTTATATAGGGATATAAAAATATATGCACATATTTAATGAAAACTTATAGAAGGGTATTCTAAAAATATATCCTTTAACAGTTGAAAAATGTCTTTATGAAATTAATTTCCTAAAACTATGATAGAGAGTGATTAATTTGTAATAAATTCTCTTTACACCTGGAAAAGTATGAATAATTTAAAAGAGTTAGGAACTGAACCTGTGAGAAACTGGAACCATCATCAGTTAATAGACTTTATTTCACTGAATTGAACCAGGCTTGAGTTAATTTGCGGTCTGTTCACCAAAAACTGTCATAGCTTTGCTGTGATGGAAGTGCTTTTATCATAAGACATAATGCAATGAAATTGTAGGATTAAGAGCAATAAGGTGAAGGAGAAAATTTGACACACACACTGGCATATATTCCAAGGAAAAAAGTTTCAACAGCAGATTTTCTGAATTGTTATTAATAACTTGTCATAAAACATGGGGTCTCCATTTGGAATTCAGGCTTTGCTGTGCTACATACTATGTACAAATATTTCCAAAGGACCCTAGAAAGTTTACAAGTCTAATTTATGATAAAAACAACAGTTGGATAAAACAAACAAACAAACAAAAAATCTAATGAGTGCAATCTGTTTCATTTATGGAAAAAAAAATAACTAAGAAGCAACTTGATTATAGTTGATAAATACCTTCACAGGGGGGAAATAAAAGGTACTTAAGCAGTCCTCTATGTAGCAAAGAAAGGCATAACAAGGAGCAGTTGTTGGAAGTGAAATCCAAACAAATGCAAATGAGAAATCAGTCAGAAAACTGTAGTAAAAATGGTTAGCCCAAGAAACAAAGTATTAAGAGTTATGGAAAGTTTTCCATCTTTTCAACATTTCTAGCTAAATATAAAAGGCAATAGCAAGACAAGGTTTGGTCATACAGCACTTAGGTCATTGCCACATAGATTTTTGCAGGCAGATGTGAGTTTGTGGTATGCTCCAAGACAGTTGGAAGCAGTGCATCTGTACTGAAAGCCATTTGCTCAATTTAACATAGAATCATAGAATCATAGAATAATATGGCTGGAAGGGACCTCTAAAGCCCATCTAGTCCACCCCCCCTGCCATGAGCAGGGACATCTGCAACCAGATCAGGTTGCCCAGAGCCACATCCAGCCTGGCCTGGACTGTACCAGGGATGGGGCTTCTACCACTTCTCTGGGCAACCTGTGCCAGTGCTTCACCACCCTCATTGTAAAGAATTTCTTCCTTATATCTAGTCTGTATCTCCCCTCTTTCAGTTTAAAACCATTCCCCCTTGTCCTGTCACTACAGGCCCTGCTAAGAAGTTTTTCCCCAACTCTATTATAGGCCCCTTTCAAGTATTGAAAAGCTGCCATAAGGTCTCCCCGCAGCCTTCTCTCCTCCAGGCTGAACAACCCCAACTCTCTCAGCCTGTCCTCATAGCAGAGCTGCTCCAGCCCTCGGATCATCTTTGTGACCTCCTCTGGACCCGCTCCAGCAGCTCCATGTCTCTCCTGTGCTGAGGCCCCAGAGCAGGAGGCAGCACTGCAGGTGGGGTCTCACCAGAGCGGAGCAGAGGGGCAGAATCCCCTCCCTCGACCTGCTGCCCACGCTGCTGGGGATGCAGCCCAGGGTACGGTTGGCCTTCTGGGATGTGAGCGCACATTGCTGGTTCTTGTCCAACTTCTCATCCACCAGTACCCCCAAGTCCTTCTCGGCAGGGCTGCTCTCAATCCCTTCATCCCCCCACCTGTATTGATAGCAGGGGGTACTTCGACCCAGGTGCAGGACCTTGTATTTGTCCTTGTTGAACTTCATTAGGTTCACTCGGGCCCACATCTGGAGACTGTCCAGGTCCCTCTGGATGACATCCTGTCCCTCAGGTGTGTCCACCGCACCACTCAGCTTGGTGTTGTCTCAAACTTGTTGAGGGTGCACTCAGTCCCACTGTCCATGTCATTGATGAATTTATTAAAGAGTACTGGTCCCAGTACATACCCCTGACAGACACTACTCATCACTGATCTCCATCTGGACATTGAGCCATTGACCACTACCCTCTGGACACGACCATCCAGCCAATTCCTCACTCACTGAACAGTCCACCCACCAAATCCATATCTCTCTAATTTAGAGAGAAGGATGTTGTGGGGGACTGTGTCAAAGGCCTTACAGAAGTCCAGACACATGACATCCATAGCTTTTCCATTGTCCACTGATTTAGTTGCTTCATCATAGAAGGCTACTAGGTTGGTTAGGCAGGACTTCCCTAGCATACCTCTCAAACTGTGACTGTAATGAGCTTGTATCTGTTTGCAAAATACTATGTGGAGAAACTGGTATGGGTGTGATGAGATTTTACTATGGGCATTAAACAGGAGGACAGACAGGGTGGTAGCTGAACCAAAAAATCTAAAATGTAGCACTCAGATTAGCAGCAGTAACGAGGGTTATCAGGTACCCATTGGCAACCAATATGAAACAATACTGAAAATAAAAGGTTTGGTTATTTCAGACCTTTTGAGCAGCTATATTTTTCTGCTTTGAAGATAAACCTTCTGAAGGAAAATAATGACTTTGCAAACTGGCTTATATATCAGTTATTTTTAAGTTTTAGTTTTCTCCCAAAGTGACAAGACTGAGCATCTTGCATGATTTCAAAAACACCTACCTGGACTTGTGCAAAGCTTTATATACTGTGCCGCATGACATCCTTGTCTCTAAATTGGGGAGACACGGATTTGACAGATGGACCAATCAGTGGATAAAGAATTGGCTGGATGGTCGCACTCAAAGCGTTGACATCAATGGCTTAGTGTCCAAGTGGAGAGCGGTGACAAGTGGTGTTCCTCAGGGGACTACTGGGACTGATGCTGTTTAACATCTTTGTCAGAGACACAGACAGTGGGATGGAGTGCACCTTCAGGAAGTTTGCCAACGACATCAAGCTGTGTGTTGACACACTGGAGGGCAGGTATGCCATCCAGAGGGACCTTGATAGACTTGAGAGGTGGGCCTGTGTGAATGTCATGAAGTTCAAGAAGGCTAAGTGCAATGTCCTGCACATGGGTCAGCACAACCCCAAGCATAGGTATAGGCTAGACAGAGAATGGATTGGGAGCAGGTCTGCAGAGAAGGACTTGGGAATATTGGTTGATGAGAAACTCAACATGAGCAGGCAATGTGTGCTCCTGGGCTGCATCAAAAGAAGCATGACCAGAAAGGCAAGGGACATGATTCTCCCTCTCTGCTCTGGTGAGACCCCACCTGCAGTGCCCCAGCTCTGGGGCCCTCAACACAAGAAGGACATAGATGTGTTGGGTGCAAGTCGAAAGGAGGGCCACAAAGATGATCAGGGCTGGAGCACCTCTCCTGTGAAGACAGGTTGAAAGAGTTGGGGTTTTTCAGTCTGGAGAAAAAGCTCCAGGGACGCCTTTGAGCAGCCTTCCAGTACATAAAGGGGGCTCCAAGAAATCTGGAGAAGGACTTTTGACAAGGGCCTGTAGTGATAAGACAAGGGGTAACAGTTTTAAACTGAAAGAGAGTAGATTTTGATTAGATCTAAGAAAGAAATTCTTCACTAGGAGGGTGGTGAGGCACTGGAACAGGTTTCCCAGAGAAGTGGTGTATGTCCCCTTCCTGGAAGTTTTCAAGGACATGTTGGATGGGACTTCGAGTAACCTGATCTAGTGGAATGTGTCCCTGCCCATGACAGGAAAGTTGGAACTACATGATCTTTTGGGTCCTTTCCAACACAAATCATTCTATGATTCTATGAACAAACCTTAACATAGCCATATCCTTTTCCCCCTATTTTGACAGTGGTGTAGTATAATTTGCCTTAGTCTTGGTAAATAGCATAAGATGTCCAAGATGTCAATCAAAATACCAGTGGTACCTTCTCAGTTCCGTGAATTTTGTTCTCCCATTGTTAGAAATACTTGTCTAGTTGTGCTGCTTAGAGGTATGGTACATGGCAACATCACAGCATAAAAATTTCTGGAAGAATGTGAGGTTATTTGTTCCATAAGGTTGTCCTTCTCTGACAACTTGGAAAATTCACACTTACAATTTAATTTTATTTTGTTTTCAGTGCAGACTTTTCCTTCAGGTTTACCTTTTGTCCATTATTTTCTTTGTGTTTCTAGACTCTTTGAGATGGCTTACAGTCTCTCTTTCCAACTGATTTTCAATCACTTGCACAAGGGTTTGGAAGAGATTTTTGGAATTTACAGTGTATTTGCACAAAAAATGCCAACAATAAAACAAAAAACCCCACCCTCAAAGCCTAACTGAAACCAAAAATGCAAATTCCCCTGTAATTTAACAGGCTGAAGTTCTACACCTGATGTCATTGATGCCATATAGATAAATGCTTCCTCTATGCCTTACTTTATATTTCCTTCCCCCTCTTTTGTCCTACCATTCACATATCTTCCTTTCATATGCCATTCCATGTATTTCGGATTTACACTTGAAAACTTGTTCCTAAATGGTAATGGAAGATTATAAAATTTCTATCAGATTATTTTCTCTATTATTTACTTAAAATACCACAGGTTTTAAAACTTCAGTTTTATTGGAAAAGCATGGGAAATTCACATAGAAAATTATTCCAAATCAGACCAGATGTACCTCCTAAAATTTTTAATTTGGAAATTACAAAAGTAGGTAACTGTATTTGAAAATGGTCATATTAAAAACAAATGAACAATCAATCAATCAAACAAACAAAACCATTACCGTTTCTTGGTCTGTATTAAGAAAGTGTGGTGATTAGGAAAAAATAAAAACAAAAACCTAAATCTGAAAAACTTTTTTCACATTTTTGTTTAAAAAAAAAAAAAAAAAAAGATGGAAAAATTTAACTAAATGGAATTTGGATTTCTTTCCACACAGAATTACTTGATGCAGGTATTTGGGGTATCAGCTGTATTAAAAGGTGTGTGGGTTATAGTTGCATCATCCTCAAAGTGCAATATTTGGCCTGGAATGAAAGGGTCAGGGCATTTGAAAAAGGCAGAAATAATGATAATTTGTGGGATACAAATTTCAGGGCTATCTCTAAATCCCTCTACCTAGATTCACTTCTCTTACTAGTGTAGTTTCATGGGAAGCTTTATTGCTAGGGGTAGAATCTTCATCTCACACCCTTGAGAGTAAAGATGTAGAAGGGAATTACAGCTTTCAGCACTGTTTGCAGTTTTAACCCATGTCTATACTAGGAAATTAAATTATGCCGGTTTTCATTCTCAATATGCAGTTTACCAAAGACAAACCTGTTTTACTCACTTGGGCATAGGCCGTGCGGGTCCCGTGTATGTCTGAGTCAGTTACAGGCACAGGCAGCACCTCTAAGCCTAATTCCCTAAGGGAAGGAAGTCTACAAGGCTCTACCGGAGTGAGGAGGAAGGACGCTTTTAAATTTAAATTGCTTCCTTTTCCCACTCTTTCTACGGAGCGAGGAGGAAGGACGCTTTTCAATTTAAATTGCTTCCTTTTCCCACTCTTTCTTCCCACCCCCTACCACTTGTCCTCCAACAAAGAGTTGCAACAACTGTGTAGCTGGATCCAGGAAAAAATGCAATGGAAGGGAGCTAACACGCTAGAGTAGTAGATATAATTTCTAACAGTATTTTCTGTGCAGAAAACAGTTTCATAAATGCATTACGTTTCTCAAATGGCTCTAATGGCTAATGTTTAATTTGTATCCATGACTTAATCTTAACCAATCAAAGAGAACAGTACTGAACGTAGGTTTAGTGCAAGAATCGAAAGGCAATTGTAGTAAAAAAGCGATAAACGTCCCAGCCCGATCTTCCTCTCATTTGCCCAGGTGGAAGTCAGGAGCAACTCCACTCTAATGAACGTAGTCATACTGGAGTAAAACTGATGTAAACCAGAGCAGACTTCTCTATAAGCTGAAGCCATTTCAGACTTGGCTCTAAATTCTGATAAACATGTTACAGTGCAGCTGTATATTAAATAACCGATTTAGAACAAAAGCAAGACACTAATGCCTACATTTTTCTTCAGACTAATAGGTGGCTGAAATAAATGACAGGGAGTGTTAGTTTTTGAAGCATGTTTTCTTCAGATTCCTATAATAACTGTAGAAAATGAAGGAAAAATTGCCTTAGGTTCACAGAAAATAATAGGCTTTTATGCAAAAGAGACAGCAGACCCTGGTATATCAGACACAGGCAGTTTAAGATTTCTGTGCTGGGATCCATAAAGATATTTAGATACCTAATTCCTGTTATGTATGTGTCTTATTTTCCTTTGTTTTCAGATAAAACAGAACTTCAGAGATGGAAAGTTTGGTTTGTGCTTTTGTTATGCTCTTCCTGAAAAAGACAATCAAGGCCTCTCCACACAGTGTTTTGGTTATTGTGGGGTTATGCCTCAAAGGCACAAACTGAACCTCCTGTATCTTCCTTCTCCCTCTTCCCCAGTTTGGGCTTCAGGTGTGATTTGAGCAAGACTAGCAAAATGGGCCCTGAGGCGATTTAGGCATTTGAATGTCTTAGGTAGGTGCCTAGATGCTCAGCTCCACCCCAAAACTGGTGACCTAGTGTCAGGTAGCAGCAGGGCGTTCACCATCTAAAGCAAATGTCACCCAAAAACAGAGGAGCTGGAGCAATCCAGTCTCATCGATCTTTAGAGCACACTCTGACACACCCATTTTGTCTCTGTTGTTCTTAAAGCACCTTTATTTTATTTTGCATTGTGGTCTTAATGTTTATCTACCTTCTGGATTGTAGCATAACTTTCCACTCTTTTTTCTGACAGTCTCGTGTCAGTTAGTTTATAAAGTCTTTTATGAAGGAATTCATGTTATAGATGTGTCCAGAATTTACCATAAGAAAGACTTGCATTCAGCTGGAGTTCTCTGAGCACTACTTTAAGAGGATATAACCATGCCAGAAAGTGATGATGTCTGTGTAAGTGCTGATTTCAGTCTAATGAATGATTTTTGCAAGGACCTTTTCCGTTTCTGTGCCTCATACTTCACACTAGCAAGAGGGAAATCATATTTACGAGTGCCGCAGGATAACACAAGATAATAAAGCTTTCTGAGCATCATCTATCACATAAGCAGTGTCTTTTAGAAACAAAATATTCCTAGAAATGTAATCCCTCAACTTGAGGTTTTAGCATTTTGATGGAGAAGGGGAGTTCCATTAGCTGCATTTGTACAGATATTCATATTCACATATGAATCCACACCTATTTATGACTGGAATTTTCAGTTTAAAGGGCAAGAGAAATCTGGTACAAGTGACAGAATCTGATCTTATCTCTTTTTCTCGCAGCTGCTTGAGGAATTTGTAATGCAAAAGCCACAGGGTGAAGCATGTTGGTATATTTGGGATTCAGCATTTCATTTAAAGCCTGCTCTTAGAACTGCTGTAATGATATGGGTGGATGTTGATTTCTATTAAATACATTACAAATATGTACAGCATGTTCTGTCCCTGGGAAGATGCCACTATGACGAGATATTGCAGCTGAATTGCCAGAGAATTGAAGTGTGATGGGGAGGGGGAGGAGGAAGGAAGGAAGGCACAAAGAACAAAATGTCCCCACAGCCACCCACGAGGACACACTCCTAGTGAGATATGAATCAGCAACAGCCAAGGAAGCCCTGACGCCTAAAGGGGATTATGTAAGAATCTGAGGTAAGTGGTATCACTAGCACCTTTGGGTATTTCTCAGGCATTTAACTGTGCCATCTGACCTGGGAATAGATGATCCGGGAGCTCCTCTAGTCTATGGAGAAAGCCAAGGCTGCTGAGTGTGATAACTTTAATAAGGAGCCTACGGCAGACAAGCTTGTAAATTAGGCATCTCAGGTAAATGCTCTTTGGGTGTGCTGAATGCAAACCTTAAGCTTAAATCTGCTGGTTTAAGGCTTTGTGGACAGCTCTTTACTACCCAGTCTCATAGATCGTGGTCTCCTTGGGAAGGTACAATATCTTCCTCATTCCAGTAATCTGTTACAAAGGATAGATGTCAAAAAATACTGATAAAGCATCATTACCACAATGATAAGACATTATGGGAATAATCATAAAACAATAAACTGTAAACTCCACAAAAGTTATGTCTGCACTTTTACTGACCTTGACAAAATAAGAACTTCTGTAGAGCCTTGAGACAGAAGAATCAGCAATATTAATTCCCGTCATCTAGTCAGCAAAGTAAGTAGGAATCAAAGTGTATTCTTACACATTGATATTTCTTAAGTTAGATATTCAACTAGGTCTCCTTGGTTATGAGTATGACCTTTTGTAGATCCTTTCTTCCTGCACTGGGGAGGTCTAGAGTGATTTAACTATCCAGATTAAGTGCATCTAAAACTGTTCTTAACCAATAAATACAACTGTTAGTACATATTTCTGAGTCGGTAATCATAATTTTGATATTTGGCTGCTAATTTTGATGCCACATTAGGACTAAAGAGATACTAGATTGCGTATGATTTGGGTGTCAATGCCAAAGGAAGACAGGAAGAACAACTTTCAGTAGTACTTCAGTTGCAAAGTCACTTAGTTTGTGTGATATGAACTTTTATCTGACTGTGGGCAGCATAGACAGGAATAGGAAGGCACAGGAGCCAGAAGTAAAGAAAGAAGTGTCAGATTACTGTTACTGGAAGATCTGCACTCAAATGTGGCACAGCCAGGTGACTTCACTATGTGATTTCAAGCTATGTGGAGCTGAGCCATGAAGTGCAGCTTCAGTAATTTTGTAGAAAAGAGACAGTTACAGGGTTTATCACCTCAGTGGTCAGTAGGTATGGGATCAAGGTCACAACTGTTGCGCACTGAGGATTTGTGCCACTCACCATTTAAGGCAGCCAGTTTCTGAAAGATTATTGGTCCATCAGCAGGCTCTTTAAGGAGATGAGTAAGACAATCCTTACAGAGAAGGTGAAAAAAACAAAAGCCCTTATGCGCTTGGGAGAATTCACTTATTTATCAAAGGGAGAAACATGTGACTAGAGTTAGTGTACTAACTTTAACACAATGAAATTTCAGCAGAGAGAGGGACCAGGAAGACAATACACAGGTGGAAATGTCAAAGAAAGAAGTCGAAGAAAGTATCACTTCATATGGGCCATTCTATCTCACGTTATACAAGGTGTAACATGAGATTTTGCACAATGATCATTCATAAACAATAGATATTGAAACATTATATCAGCTCAATGACCTGAAGATGGCTCATCTTTATACATTTGAAATGATATATCTCAAAGGCAGGGATTTCTCATTTATGATTGTCTATACTCATGCTCTTGTCAATGCGCAGAAAAGCTATATACAAATGAAGAGTGAGATAAAAACAATAGGGAAGACAGAATTTATATTGCTTGATCCTCTGCTCTCAGACAATTTTGGTTTTATTAGTACTCACTTTGATTCCAACATTTCAAAACTTTAAATTTATAATAAACTTCAATGCTTTGTTTAGTTATCTCCATTAACTCACAAAGATGAGATGAAATGAGATTCAGTTATTTTTTTAATAAACCTTAACTTTATTGGTGTACATATTAGCATTTTAGTAATTATTTTACTGTGGATTTAACAAGATATATGGTAAAAGCCAAAAAGATAAGTTTCCAGTTTTAGTTTTATTCAATGTCTAATCTGAAAATAGTGTTAAGGCAATTAAAACCATCCAAAATGAGAAAAGATCTATTGAAGTCATTAGGCTGAAACTACTGAGATTTCTACAGACCCCTGGAAGCACTCATTTTCTGATCAGTATTCGAATTCCTTGCATATGGCAGGTCAGACTGAAGCCTTTTTCAGTTTCCCGAAATCAGAGGGCTATCTATTTACAGAGATTTTTTTTTTTTTCACTTTGCTCGTTATGTGTGGGGCTCATTATGAAAGGGGAAGTTCAAAGCTACTTAGAAGATGGACACCGATTCTATTTTAGTTCTTAAATATATCAACAACTCACCATGGTTTCAGAAATCCACAGTAAATGTCCCCCCTACACCATCCATCCTCCATTTCTTGCACTTTGCTGTAATCTGGTGTATAAAGCTTCCAAAAGTTGTGGAACAGACTATTTTGAGAGAACTTGTAAGCAGGAACACATTAATGGGTATCAGGTGCAGCTATGAATTTAATGAATGGTTTGTTGGAAATCACATTAAATAGCAACATCCGTCTGCAGATGAGCTCTGCAATGTCCTTATTTCAAGCCCAGGCAGATGGAGGATTTGCAACATGCTTACTGTTTTCTGGTTCATGCAGCATTGCTTGCTTGTAAATACATTCACAATCATGCTTGAAAAGATTTGGAGCTTGACTGTCCAGCCTTTTATTTTTGCAGCTTCCTCTTCAAAGTAATGAGTGTAGGAAGAATGTAACAAGGTTCATCAGGGGAATTAAACTGGTTTAGGATTTTGTTTTGCTCCAAAAAACCTCACACTTTTTTATTTTTTCCTCTCTCAGACAGCTATAGCCTGGAGAATGTGGGTGAAAGGGATACTGTCAGGTTCTTTTCAAAATTGTCATTACTTTCTGAAGTTAATTTAGAAGTTTCATATTTAGGAACCAAAAAGGGGAAATCTCACATCAGGTATCAAGACCAGTGACTTCCTAACATATAAAGTCACATCACACAGCTCTTTCAAATCATAGCCGTAAATTAATTTTTAATGTTGATATTAAAAAAAAATCCTAATTTATTTCCATTTTCAGCCATTTGCAATCCAAATACCTCCTGCAATATTTATATATTGCTGTCTACTGGGAAGACAAGGGGTGAAAACACTTTCCCAGGAAATTATTTGTACAGTACATGAGTGCACAGATCAGACTAGTGGGTACTACTTTCTTCCCTTAACCCTTCCCGAGAACATGAAAGGAGTTAATCATAGAATCATAGAATAGTTTAGGTTCTGTCATATACTGTGTGAGCTGAAGGCTTTTTTTCCTATGATTCAAATAAAAAGGATAACACAGGAAATGGAAGAATATATTGAGTATTGATTTTTGTCTCAAACATAAGGGAATTCCATTTTGGGAATGAGTACAAAAAAAAAGACTTATTAATGATAATTAATATTAGTGATATCCTGATCCTAAATGGCTTCTGAAAGTTTCCAATCAGTAATTGGACCAAGTTTAACCTCCTGCATATAGCTGTCCTGTCTCTTGCTCTAGATAGAAGATAAATTAGACCAAGTTTTTGAAGGACCACGTTACTGAGTTGGTGAGATGAGATTTCACAGAGACATAAAAGCAGTAGAAATGTGTGAAAATGTTCATTGATAAGATTATACTGGTTTAAAAACAGAATGTAAAATATCTTTCTATAAGATTCAGTTCCAGGTAGAAAAAATAGTCTTATTCCCAATCTCACTTCTACCATGCTAACATAGCTTTATTGACTTCAAAACTACACCCAGTAGACAAATAACATAAATGTATAACACTACTGAAGTCAATGGGCCTCTGATGACTCACGTCAGTTGGAGTTGCAGTTCAGCTTGTTGTTTGCAGAAATTTCCAAACTTGGAAACAGTTTCTCACATTTCTAGCAAAGTCAAAATAGGTCTTTGTGAAATAACTGCAGCAAACAGTAAATGATGTATGAAATGAAATATCTCATCCATCCCATACATGAAGAATGTGC
Source organism: Podiceps cristatus (assembly GCA_000699545.1). Taxonomy (NCBI): domain Eukaryota; kingdom Metazoa; phylum Chordata; class Aves; order Podicipediformes; family Podicipedidae; genus Podiceps; species Podiceps cristatus. The sequence goes on from KL267419.1 coordinate 58,549, forward strand.
CAAGGAAGCTTTGCTGCTTTCACCACGCAGTTTCAAACTAGTCCCTGAAGCAGAACCATCATTTGCGTGGAGTAATGGGACAAAGGGGGTGGTGCTGTCATTCTTATCTGCTGTCAGGTATGGCACTTCCATACAGAGAGATTCAGATTTTATCCATTCCTCATCTTATGTAATAAATACTGTCCTATATTCTCTAAAGCAACTTCCATTGAGTTCGATGGGAGCTGAGTGTGGAGTGTTGGGGATCTATTCATGTCTATGTAATTCTTTTACGTCATGTTAAATTTTTATATATAACAGATCCAATCTCTTAGCACATGTCTACACTATTTAGTGAACTGATGTGTTAAAGGTCCCCAAGATTTCTGTCAATAAACTGGCATATCCAGTGTGTTGACATATGAATGTATTGGTTCAGGTCACAAGGCCAGTACTGATTTACCAGCTTTGTGATGTGTCTGAGCTAATATGGCTTGAAAGATATTGCCTATTCAGCACAAGGACCACACCATATTGCATTCATGTCCTTCAGAAGATCTACATTTCACCTAAATTTCTCCATTTTGAAGTTAGATAGCTGGTTCATGCAACTTGTTTAGGTTTTTTCACTAGAGAGGTTCAAATGGTAGTTCATCTTACTGAATATAAACATCCATCTGAAGAGCTTTTATGAACTTAATCAGAGGAGAAAGATCCAAGAGGATTGGTTTAAATCCTCTCAGTCCAGTGAAGTTAGGTGTGATGAACCCCACCTGAACAAATAATTCAGCAGTCATTGTAAGTTTTCTGCTGTATACAACCATAAACACTACAAAAGTAAAAAATGTTCTTTTTGATTCTGCACCAGGAGAAAAATGAGTTCCAGTAAATTCTGAAACTTTAAAAAGCTGCAGCAAGGCTGGGAAAGCTTCTGGAAATGAGCATTTGTGTTCTGTCCCATGGATTTTCCAAAACTTTGCTCATTTTTAGTGGCATGAAAATTTCATGTCCTAATGCGATGGGCAAAAGAGCTTTGCAGTATGCTTACAATTTTGAAAACCTGAATCTGAAGATGTTTGACTTTTTTGTTGGCCTCTCTACTGACCACATCACATCTGACCCCCACAGGACAGGAATTTAACCGGGATTGTGCAACAGTTCTCTGCCTATCTCAGTAAGTTTTTCTCACAATAATATTATCAATGGGCATGGATTAGACTCTCTGTGATGACTATGTGGGGATAGGTTTCCAGTAGCACTCAAGCAGTCAGCAAAGCAGCTCATATTCAGAGTATTTGTATTTAAGCATCTCTAAAATTCACACTGTTTTGATACATCACATCTCTAAATTCTTAGCCTCCTCTATTATTCATTTGACTGTGAAGGTCTGCTTGGCAGAGACGAGGTAGGAACTTAGCCATCAGGCTTGGAGTGCTTCTGAGTTCCAGTGCATTCTTCCTGAAGCTTTGTCAGAAACAGTTTGCTTGTCTCTGAAAGCAGGGTGATTTAATCACTCTTGGCTGTCACAGTTACACCTCCCCCCTCCCCCCCCATTTTGTTTTGTTTTAAGAATGCCAAGAAAATGTTCCTTCTTTTAGAAAATAGTCTTCTCCCTGCTGAATTCACATTAAGATATCCTCAGAGGGCTTTACTGTCACCTTCTGTGGGTTAAAACAGCAGGATGTCCCCCCTTCTTCCCCCTAACTTTGAAGAACTTCACACTAGGTTGCCTTTTAAAGATTTTGAGCTACAGTCTGTTAGCTACATGCAGTCAGCACCATGCCAAAAAGCAGCATCTAAGAACCTGAAAACTGCATTTGCTGTTTAGTAGAAGAGAATCAACATGTAGAGTTATTAGATATCCTCATTCTCTACCACTCTGTAGGATATGTGAATGTGGCAGCTGCTGCTGTGATTTCTGTGCAGTGTAGATACATGAAAGTTAGCAAAAAACTACCTAGGTAAGGCAGAAGCAACCATTTAGCCTGTCCACTCCCAAATATCACACAATTTTCTGTGCTGTTTGGTCCAGTCTGCTTGGGTCATGAGCCAGCTAAATCCAAAGCATTCGTATGTATTTTTACTAGATGATAGGTACAGAGGTGCAGCTAAGATTCATGACACTGAGTTAGAAACAGAAGATTTCCATACCTCATGTTACTTGTCTACCTCAAGAATATGTATCTATCTACTTCCAAACGGATGGAGGGGTTGACAATCTGATGCTGACAGGCACATCATGTCAGCTGGCCAGAGCTAAAGCTCCACAGAGGAGGCAGCATGAAGTTGGAGAGTTCAGATGAGCATGAGGGAAAAGCACAGCAAAAGCAAGGGAAGCATGTAGCTCTCCATCCCCAGAGCAGGCCAGGGAAACTTTTCCCCCTCTCCCTGCATTTGGGAGTTTGCAGGGGCTTTGACACAACAAAGTTATCATTTGTTAATCATTTACCAGCTGAGCCTTAGTAACTGCTCATGGTGAACGGGATGTGCTTTGACTTCACTTAAGCCTCTTTTACTGTGTGTTAAACATATGAAATTACCTTTGCTGCCTTTGTTTTGGAGTGAAGACACATATTATGGTATTTGGAGAGAAATTCACCTTGGGAATCTCTCATCTACTTTAGTAGCTAAAGCCAGACCGTGAGATACAGTCACTATGAGCAGAGAACAGATAACCCCTGCCCTCCCATTCCTTTGTGAGAATCGTTTCCTGACCCAGCAGCCAGAGCATCATTTTCTCAAACTTGTGTGCATTGGAAGACATACACATGGACACTGTTGCCAGCTCAATGATGTCCTTGGAGCTCTTACTCTTCATCAACATTTAACACCACCTCAAATACCTATCTGGGAAGGCAGGAAAATCAAGGTAATATTACTTCTAATACCAAATACACTACAATAATGCATGATATTATACACATCATCCAGACACAGAAAGAGGAGAAAGAGCACCTCGAAGACACGTGTCTTTTTAGAACTCATGAAAAATGAGAGGAGGGGTAGAATTAAGAAAGACTATTGTGGTTTAATCCCAGCTGATAACCCAATACAACACAGCTGCTCGCTCACTCCCCACCTCCCCTATAGGGTTGGGAGTAGAATTGAAGAGAAA
>KL267420.1:0-10345 GCA_000699545.1 Podiceps cristatus
CCCCCCAAAGAAAAAGCTCTTTGCAGGAAGGGTTTTATGGTTTTATGTGTTTATAAAATGCCTAACAATGAAGGTGTTGATTCTGACTTGAAGCTGTTTGAAAGCAGCTGTGACACTGAGATAGATAGAAATTCAATATTTAATTTTCCTTACTTCACCTTCTTTAAGGAAGCTGATGTTACATTTTTCTGTGATACAGCTTATTGTCAAGAGTAGAAAATAAAGTTTCCAAAAGATGAAGTGGCAAAACACAAAGATCTTTATCTCTTCTTCTAGGTTAAAATCGGTGTAGTCAACAGGGCTATACAAGGCCTTGTGTAGATCCAGGCCTGGAGGTTGGTGGCCCTGCCTGTGGCAGGGGGGTTGGAACTCTATGATCCTTTGGGTCCCTTCCAACCCCGACCACTCTATGATTCTATGATTACAGTTGCTAAGGTTCTACAATAAACAGCTTGTAGGAACTTGTAAAGACAAATTCACATCTCCATCAAAATAGATTTCAGTTGTCATGGTGGGTAAAGTGCACAGGAAATGAAGACACATCTCTCAAGCTGCCTCTGTAAGCCACCTCTCAAGGAAAACAACAGTTCTTCAGTACCTCAAAGGACTACTAAGTAAAGAAGTCATACTAAAAGTAGGGAGGAATTTCAAACCAACAACAAAAAGTAGATTCTTAGTCACAGGCTATTTTAAAAAGTAAAATATTGATTTTTTTTTTTAGGAAAAACCCATTCAAATTACAAATGTTGGCATCTAACTCTATCCTATTGGCCAAATTGACAGTGAATGATTGCTTATCAACAAAGGTTGATTTTAACTGAATCCAGAAATACTGAGCAGATTACTAATAAATCGCAAGATCAACAATAGTTAAAGTTTGACTAAAACTTTTGGTGGGTTGTAAACAGAAGATCAAAACCCATATATTTGGCCTAAATTAAACCCCAGATCAATATTATTCCTTTATCTATCACTTATACCCAGTAAATTCCTTATCCTAGCCCTGACTGCTGTTTGTTCATAAAGAGCAGATGAAGCAGTACATCAAAACCTCCTGAGAAATCAATAAAGCTGCAGCATCTTGTGTAAACTCATTGGAAAGCCAACAAAATAGTTTGTAAATTTTAAAGGTTTAGTGAAGGAAAAGAGGACACTTACGCTGAAGTTCAGATTGGTATATTAAAAGTATTTCTGCTTGTATATTGTGGTGTCTGCTCTTGAGTGAATTTTTTTCAAATCGCAATAAAGAACAAATCAAACTGAATGGGTCAGTAACTCCTCATCTGTCACAAGCTACTGGATTTTTCAGATAACAATTATTAAAATACGCTCTTGCTCATCTGTTAATTCTCCAGACATTTGTTACAGTTTTCAGCCTTTGGTAATTGAATCCACAATTACATTTAATGCTAGTTTAATGGCTCACGAAACCATGCTCCTTTCCCTTTCCCCAAGATTTTGTCAGTAATGTATAAATAGTAATAGGAGACTTTACATTAGCGTTCTGTCCTTGTGGCTGCAAAACTGTTGATGTCCCCTGACTGAGAAACATGAACTTCTCTCGATCAAAGAATTATTACACCAGGCTGACATGGTTAATGAAGGATAAACCTCAAAAATTCATAGTGAGAGTTCAGATAATCATCCATAACCTGATGTATGCACTCATACTAGTTAGACAGTGAATTGCTCATAGGATTCACAGCACTTCTCTTTTGGATATTCACTGATTGTCCTTGTCTCACTCTGATTACACAACTGTTGTGAGCAGGGGAAAAGCCATTTTTGGTCCTCTACTTGAAAATACAGAATATGTCAATTGCAGAAGAAAGAAATGCTGAAGAAAAACTGAGTTAGGAAAGGATTTCTAGTGGCTGACAGATGTCTTAAAGCCTTATGCTAGAATGGAAAGAGAAGAACAAACCTGAGGTGCCTGTTTTAGCACAGGGAAGCATTCAATTAGCAGAAAGAAACTGCAAGTAGGAAGATTTGATAATTCAGCTGAGCTAGGCAGAATCCAAGGAGTATTAGGGGGATATATGCAGGGTCAGCATGAAGTAGAAGTTCAAATTTAGGATAAAGATGTAAGACATACTAAGTCAGTAAAGGTTTTAATAGGACAATAAGATCAATAAAATTACATACTCTGGAGAAACAGTAGATGAATTTATAGATGAATGGTAAACAGAACAGAAAGCTAAGATCAGTTATTTAACAGGTAGGGATGAGTTAAAAGAGAATCTAATCAGTTTTGCAATGGCTGATTTAATATATTGTAGGTAACCCAGTGTGGAATTTTCTGGTTTTTAACTATATAGGGCAAAGCATAACACATCAGACAATGCAGTATTACCTCTTTTGCCATTTAATTCCTTTTCTTTCTTATAAGCATTATGTACCATTGCTGTGTGAGGCCAAAAGTAGTATGTCTTACTGGGGTTTTGAACATTGGCAAGGGGAGGAGGGGAAGTTTTCATTTAATCTTTTGTCTTTTCCTTTCTATTGTCTGGGAAAGTAAGTTGTTCCCAGAGCCCAAATGACACCTATCATGTGAGTATACATACAACAAGGCAGTAGAACTAGAAGTGGCAAGGACACTTAGTTATAAAAAGATTTTGTTTTCATAAGAAAAGCCCTTGATTGGCTTAAGTCTGGTTTATGTTGCATTAAATTCAGTATTGTCTACTATCAAAACATCTCAGAATATAAGCTGATGTTTGGAGACAGAACAGTGGAAATAACAGTTCAGGTGCACTCTGGAATCAATGTTAATTTTTCAAAGCCTTTAATTTCCTTTCTTTTATGCTTTTCCTTCACATTGAATCTTGCTTCCTTTCAGGACACATGATAATGAAAATGACTTACTTGTTTTCATCTAATGTTCATGATTGCCACTAGTAGAATTATCTTTGAAAACATCATACTTTTATCCTCCTGCTTTCATCTTTTCAGAAGCATTAATCTTCAATATAGGAAGGAAAGCAATATCTCAAGTCAGATCTACTCTTTCACACTATTCAGCTAGCACAGCTATTTTGGACAAAATCTGCTAAATAAATTTGCAATGCCTCCTCAAAAGTAGTTTATAATAAATACAGCGTTATGACAGTAAGCAGCAGCATAATCAAAACTTTCTTTTTATTTTTCAAAACTGAGTAATGACATTGTATATTATTTCCATTCTCAGAATTCTGGTCTTGACAAAAACAAGGGCTGGAGAAGTCTGCACAATAAATTACCTGGAAAAAATATTTAGTGTGACTTTTAAATTCAATGTGTTAAAAGCATTTGACCACATAGCTAAGGAACATGTTCCTGGCATGAAGAATGTCTATGTCCACAAAAAAGGTCAATAAGTAAAATTAAAAGCTCCTTGATGATCATAGTGTTTTGGTTTTGCTGGGGTATGAGTGTCAGCATTATAAGTATGATTGAAGGAACATGTATTAGACTTAGTTATCTATTAGCAGCCTGGTCCTGTGTAAACTTGTGATAGCCTTAATATAATTGAAATAGGTTTTTTTCTCTTTTTTTTTTTTTTTTTTTTTTTTTTTCCCATTTATACTTAATTTATTTCTTAATAAAGAATGTTATTTCTCTGGAAAGATCTGTTTATGTAACTGAGTCAGTAATATCAGAAAAGATTTCTCACCTAAAGCCAACTGCAATGCAAAATCTCTGCAAAACAATTCTCATTTCTAGCTTGCAGTCACTCTAAGGTCATGAAGTTTAATTATGTATTTGGAAAGAGAATAAATTCCTTCGTCTCTAAGTTCAATATGTCGAGAACTAATTTTACAGAGTTTTCAACATATGTCATTCAGCCAAGACAAAGAAAGATATTGTTTGTTTGAACCCAGGATTTTGGTTATAGCTGCCAAAATGCTTCTCGTCCAAAAGAAATTAGATAATGCAGGATTTGTCAGAGACAACCTGTATTCATCATTTGTGTGATGAAATGTAAGAAGACGTGAAGGAAGAAACCAACCACCTGAACTACTTCTATGACTGGAGAAGTATTTCTCGAAACGTAAGTAAAATCAGCAGAAACTCAGTGGTGTTTTCTTCTTAGGAAAAGAAGAAGCTTGAGGTTTCTGGTTAGGAACACAGTGGCTAAAGATCTAAAGACCTCAGGGCAGCAGTTACAAATTTCCTGAACATATACTGAATCTTGACACTCTTTAGGATTGTCTTGACTTAATGCTGTGAAGCCATGGGGTTGTCAGTACAGGGGCAGAGTACTCTGGAGGAAGCAGAGAGGCTTGAAATGTGGGTGGGGTTTTTTTTGTGGTTTTTTTTTTTTTTTTGTTGTTTTTGGTGGTGATGTTTTTGTTTTGGTTTGTTTTTTTTTCTCTAGGTAAGCACTGTAACAGATTTAAAACATGCTAATAGCTTATTAGTGAAAATCCAAAGTTCCCCATTTAACTAATTCCTTGGTAGATTCCCACATCATGGGTGGATGCTGCAATGGTGCAAATAAAATATGATTCAGTGATACCTAATCTGTGTTTTGGCAAAAAATGTTTTTTTACCTTTACATGTACATGCCTTTAAGGTCTCTTCCAACCCAAACCATACTATGATTCTATGCATCTGGTCTCCAAAAAAACACTTTAATTTATAGTTTAAAATTCACTTGTATTAATTCACAATAAATTTCTACCAATGTTTTAATTTTTATGTATTAATAAATTTTTTATTGCACATTTTTGGCTACAAACTCCTGGCGATGTTATAAGTCCTTAATACAACATTTTCTATTCCCAGTGTATTCTCTGAGTATTCTTGAGGCAAATAAAAATTTTAACTCAGAATAATACCCCCCCACCCCCTTATACTAGAAGTGTGCATAACATGTTTCCTTTTATTTTTTTCCATAAACTACAGCTATATATAGTGAGAACAACAGAAAACAAGAGGTTAGAGTATTAACATTTACTCCTTCAAAAGTAGGTTAATACTGTTTTACCTGCTTTCAGGTAAACCTGAGGTTATGAGGTTATTTCTCATAAGAAGATTAGTCATTATAATTTCTTTTTGGTATTTTTTTACTTCCCTTTTGATTTGGATGCATCCTAATCCTTATTCTTCTCTAGACATGTCTGACCTTTCTCCACTAAAGGAAATGGGGCTGACAGTTTTACAGCTAGCCTTCACCCTTTTTCAGTATTTTAGAGTTGTCTAGACATTATCCTTTCCTCGCAACAATAACACAGGGGGAACCTTAAGCTCTGGAACAGCTTGTGTGTGAAAAATCTTCAGCATAGAATGGTTTAGATCAAGTCTTTTGATATTAATTAAAAAAAAATAAATTCTGCCTTGGGCAAACCCTCTGAGACTGGAAAAATATTTATACGCACATATCCCTCCCGACCTTACTCCTCCTAAATTTTCATTTAAGGAGGTTTGTAAATGCTCTGGAATGGGACAATTATGTTTTTGAGATGGTCTCACCAGAGCCGCACAATAAAAGCAGAATAATTAGCATGTATAGTCTTTAAGATGAATGGTTGATGAGACTGGACAGTCTCTTCCACAATATAATGTCCCAACATGCATAGTTATAAAAATACTTAGGTTGTGCTGTTCATTGTTGATAAAAGTATTGTTGGATTTATTGCACATAGCAGGGGTTATGGTTTGAATGGGTACTTACACTTCATCAGAATCTGAGACTTTGTGGTATTGAGGACCACAGACCTGCAATCATTTCAGAAATTTTCATAGTAAGTTTTTTTCTGAAGAGGGTTTTTTGTATAGGTGCATATATATATTTAGCTACGAGTGCATTATCATCCTGCAAAAGGAAGGATTTCTAGCTGGAGGAATTGACTGTCTCACTTAATCTTTTTTCTGAGTACCATCAGCTATTTTAAAAAAAGGTAATACATTGCCATACCCACAAATGTCAAAAGCAAAAGCAAGCTTTTATTTTGATTCTTTTAGATCACGTTAATATACTTCAAGGCATTGATTTATTTAGAAAGGGAGCCAGAATTTCTTATCTACAGTATTCTTATTTTTTTTATCACCCCATAAGCAAAAGGATTCCTTTGCTGTCTGTCATCCTTTGTCTGAAAAACCACAATAAAATGTCTGCTATGTCACCTTCATCTAAATGGCAGCAAATAATTCTCTTGTCTTTTCTTCTAAGGTAAGAGAAGTGGAAGAAGTGGAAACCTTTAGGGATTTTTTGTTGTTGTTTACTAGAAGCCAATATGTGATGGGATAGACAAGTGCATGGTTTATAAGGTCAGTTGACAGTGACCTCTTTTTATACTATGTCTAACTCTAGAGACTCATTACAAACAGATTTTTCTCAAGTCTTGACACAGGTGCTTTGTTGTGAACATCCAGGTGGCTTTACTTTTAGTGCATCCATGATAAGAAAACATAACAAAGGCACATACCAAAGGAAATAAGTTTTTCTCCAGAAACCATTAATTTTTGATCATGTCACCTGACTTTTTTTTTTTTTTTTTTTTTTTGGTGGTACAATATGAAATTTCTTCTAGTGTCTGATTCAGTCTTAAAAGGTTAACAACCTTGTTTGCTTTTCTTTCACCATTTTCTTTCTTTAAAAGAGACAGTCATGTTAATCTAGTTGAAATTCAGAGGTGGAGAGAGTCCAATTTATTTCAAGCTTTTAAAGAGTAGAATTAGAAATCTGGGTCCCGTCTTACCAATACCAATGGTCACAAACAATTGCATATTGGTAATTTTTTCTACTGTTGACTATTATGACTACTAAGGAATGACTACTGTGTGACAAAATTTGTAGCATCTAGACTTAAATTAATATTGGCCTAGTATAAACCAAATATGTGAATTGCCTATGAATCTTGGATACACAAAAGAATCTCTTGTGGTAAATGAAGGTCAAAAACAGTTGGATGGTTATCTGAAATAATAATACACCATGTGATAATGTTTATAGTCAATAATCTTTACTTAAAGACTACTAAAAAAAATCCAAACTCATAAATGGACAGGCAAAGGAAATATAGTGAAGATATCCTTGCTGCTGCAACTGATACTTGAGCTAGGAACAACGACAAGGCCTGTGTGTTTACAATCTGTCATGGACCTGAAGAAAGTCGCTTGAAAATACATCAGTAAAAGAAAGATGACTCACAAATGAACTCTACCTTTTTGGGTAAAGATATTAAAATTGGCCTGAACTGCTATCTAAACAATCAAAAGTTTCATTGGTTGCTAAAAGTAAAACAAATTGTATGTTGAAAGCTGGGAAACAAGGACATGCTTGATTGAGAAACATTTTCTTCTAGAAGTGGGAAGGAAGAGTTGTATCAGTACAGTTACAAATTTGGATTCTTGTGTTTATAACATAGAGGATAGCCACAGGAAAACATTTTTAAAAATGACATACTAACATTCTGCTAGATATACAGACCAAATTAATATTTCTGGGGCATGATGGGTCAAAAGACAAAAATTCCAGTACTTGTGCTAATTGACATTTTCTTGTTTTGGAGCGATTACTTTTTCAGGTTTTTTTTTTTTTATTTCAGGTTTGTTTGTTTATTCTTTTCCTTTGAGATGAGATAGCAGTATTTCCTTTTGGCTTTCTACTTTCCCCTGCTTCTGTTTGACATCCTATCACTTGTTATCTCTCACAGTCTACAGGCAACTCATGAAGCCTCTTCCATTTCACTGAATTCTTTAGTGTCTTGTTAGATATAGAGTCAGTCAAAAACTGTGTTGGCTAGTTTCATTACTTACACTGGGGATAAGAGGTCATTATTCTGTTCAATAACTTCTCTACAAATAGTAGAACCTTACTTTGGGATGTGGTTAGGCTTAGCTGGCCAGTATTATGCAGAAAATTTTGACTTCATCTATGAAAGTTGAAAGAATGTTTTTGCAAAACCAACATGTTAGTTAAAACCATGTGTTCAGTAGTTCTCAAGATTTTTTTCCAGTTTTTTTTTTGTTTTTTTTTTTTTTTAAGTAACTCCACTATGTATTTTTTTTATATACCAAATTAAAAAATAGAATTTAACCTTTTGTGAAATTTAAGAAAGTGCCTGAACCTAAATGATGCCTTTGAGTTCCCAAATACTAGGATTGGCTGAAATATTCTGCAACTGGAAACTGATTGCACATTTTCAAACATGGTAATTTTGTCAGCAAATGCTTTAAGCATTCCAAGTTCATCACATTTAACAATTCATACTAGGTCTCAGCTAAGGGATCTTCTTTAACTCAAAAGCTTAAGATTAAGAACATGCATAAATGCCTTGTTGAAAGAGAACCTAATTTTGTATAGAAGGTATTTAAAATCTCATAGAATTTTAATATTGACTATTACATTTATATCTATTGCAGATTTCAGGAAGCGATTATTCTATAGAAATGCTACCATAATATTAAATGTCACTTGAAATTGAACACAGAAAAGTAAATTGATTTTCAGCTTTATTCAAGGGGAATCAGATGTTTAGCTCTAATCATTGTTATTAGGCCTTTGCCTGCTCCTTCCTAAGTACACCCACTTGAACATTTCCCTAAGTCTTCTCTATTTCCTAAAGATAATATGCAGTAATTTATCCATATTGATATATTCTCAGGAGTTTTCAACTGTTTGCAAATTGGAATACTAACTTTATATACTGAAAAGAGAAATAAGTCAAGAGAGATTTAGATAATGATAGGTACCATTTTCAACTAAGAAAAAAAAAGGGTTACTTTTGTTTAAAGCAGTCATTACATAAATATATTGCATAAATATGCTGAAGATATGAAACCATGTAATACAACAAAATTGATTTCTCTATTTTGTCAATTAAAGTTAGTATTGAATTTACACATCACTGATTTCTTGACATCTTAAACTGTGTAATAGTACTAACCATACTGTTTTCATAATGGCATCACTTTTAGAAAAAGGAATATGGTGGATTTTTAATTTTAAAAAACAAAACAAAACCAAAAACCCACATCTTGTTGCATTCCCAGTGGGAGTTATGTTAGGACACTTTTGAAATTAAACACAGTCAAGCCATTATTTTTATAAAGCTCTTAAATAGACTGTATAATCTTATTCCAGTGTCATTTACTTGATTCAGCATTGCCATAACCCAATAAGTGTTTTTCTCATTTAAATGTATTGAGGCTTCATCTACAAAAATGTAACCTTTATTATGACCAGCATTTTATTCTAAAGTCTAATTTGTTTATCTGAATCTTCTTCTTTATGTATAATGTACCTTATTACACTTACTGAAATAGTAAAAGAACGTTAAAGATGCTTACTCAAATACTGAAATGTTTTAATCTAGTTTTACATTGTTTGTGTCACTAAACTTTTATTGAATTCAATTTGGGAGCTACAAGACTGTGTCAAAGGTTTTTCATATGTCTTTGTGGGGCAGAGATCCTCATTTTACAGAAGAGTTGCTATATCACCGTCTGGATAATAATTGGACCTTACTGGTAGATTTGAATTTTAATTATTCTGTTTAGATGAGGGACTAGTATACTATTACTGTTTTAGCTACTGATAGAATCTCTCTCCTATATTTTTAAAATTAGAAATTCAAAGGGGAGCATAACTCCATAGTAAACCACTTGTAATAAGTAGAGTCATCAGGCTTTACTTGTATTATTAATTATAGAACCATCTATTTTACTTTGCCCTGGTTTCAGCTGGGATAGGGTTAATTTTCTTCCTAATAGCTGGTGTAGTGCTGTAGTTTGGATTTAGTATGAGAATAATGTTGATAACACACTGATGTTTTTAGTTTTTACTAAGTAGTGCTTATACTAAGTCAAGGAGTTTTCAGGTTCCCATGCTCTGACAGTGAGGAGGTGCTCAAGAAGCTGGGAGGGGGCACAGCCAGGACAGCTGGCCCAGACTAGCCACAGAGATACTCCCTACTGTATGATGTCATGCTCAGCATATAAACTGTGAGGAGTTGGCAAAGGGGAGCTCACTGCTTGAGGACGGGCGGGGCATTTGTCAGCCAGTGGTGACCAACTGTTGTTGTTGTTGTTGATGTTGTTGTTTTTCCTATTATTATTATTACTACTATTATTATTTTCCTTTGCTGTCCTATTAAACTATATTTATCTCAACCTATGTGTTTTACTTTTTTTTCCATTCTTCTCCCCGTCCCACCCAGGGTGGGAGGGGGAGTGACTGAACGGCTGCATGGTTCAGAAGCTTCCTCCATCAGAAGAGGGTTGGCCAGCAGGGACAGGGAGGTGATCATCCCTCTCTACTCTGCCCTCGTGAGGCCCCACCTGGAGTACTCTGTCCAGGTCTGGGGCCCGCAGTACAAGAAAGATGCAGAACTGTTGGAGAGGGTTCAGAGGAGGCCAC
>KL267421.1:927-42042 GCA_000699545.1 Podiceps cristatus
AAAAAAAAAAAAAAAAAAAAAAAAAAAAAAAAAAAAAAAAAAAAAAACACAAAAACCACAACCTATGGCAATACAGAGAAATCCAGAGTTAAACTCTAACAATTTATGTCACAGTGAGAAATTGAAAAGCTGAAGGACCAGGAAGAAGAACACTTTCTCAGTGGTAAACCATTATATTTGGGTGCATCCCAGAGGCCTCCCAGGCCACAGTCTCAGGCCATGTTGAGTGTTGTCCCTGACATAATAGTTGCAGAAGAAATGAGCCCACCCCTTCAAGGGTTGCTCTCTTAACAAAACAAGAGAAACTCATTCTTTTATCCATGATTGTTCAAAGCTGCACCCCTGTCAACCCTATAATAAACTGAATTTCATCAGTTCGGGTCCTTGCATACTCCTGCTGCTTCTTGTTTCAAAGCTTGTCAAAAGGTTTTACAAGCAAAATTAATTTCAAAAACTGTTAAAAGGGGTATAAGACAGGTTGTGAGGAGTTGCAGCTGCTCCAAGCACTGGAAAAGAGGTCATGAATTTTTCCTGACCTATGTGGGAAATATTTCCAGAGCAGAAGCTTGATAGTAATCAATGCAGGACAGGGGATGTGTCTTTTAAAGATGAAGAGTCCTCTTCACATCTCAGTTATTTCTACTTACCTGTTTATGAAATGCTCTAGGCAAACCAACTATCATAAAAAAATTAAAAATCAAAAAAAGTATGTTGATAGTGGTATGCAAACAAAACATCCTTTAACTTAGAAGAAATAAACAGGAATCTTTCTTTACAAGAAAAATCAAGTGAGTGTTATTTTTATCCTTCCACTGAATTGTGCTTTACATGTAATGTTGGCAATGGAGTCCGCATTACTCCTCTATAACCAAGTCATGTCCTTTTTTTTTGATTTACATCAGAGAAACAAAAATTGTTAAGTAATTCTTAGTATCTAGCTATTCAAGATTTGTGAGTTCAGACTGCATTTAGGTGCTATTTTAAGCAAAATGGTATGTCAGGAGGCTTTAAATCATTACAGCTAGTTAAAAATAAGATTTTGAAAGACTATAGGGTTCTCTTTATGTGTAGTAGGGTCCAGACCTGAGAAGAAAGAGGATGGCTATTCAGTTTAGGACACTTACGAAGGGGAAAAGAGACAAGAGGGGCCAATTCCTTCATGGTGGAGCATGGACAAGATATCCTGTAGTTTTTCTCAGCTAAAATTAGAGGCATTACCTTAACTCTTCTTTTCTTTACTTTTATGGACTGCAGTAATTATTTGGCATATAGGACAAACTTTGGTTTTGCATTCAAGTTCAAATGCTCAACAACAAGAGGGGAAGTTCCCAATTGTTCAGCAAATTCTCTGCTTCCTATTGTTGTTCAGTGCTGGATTTTAATTGTGCAAGTTACAGCATCTTAACCATTTTTTCACTTCACCTTTTATTTTATAGCTTCTGTTATGTGTTAAGGAAAATGTTCCTTTCACTGAAGTAGCAGCATACCAGCAGCTCCTGAAACAGCAAGATAAGAATTCTCACCTGAGTACTCATAACAAATGAGACATGCCTTGCAGAATTTGCCCATTTTATTCCAGGGAGAGAAAATGTGTACACTGGGAGACAGAAACAGAAATGAGGAATGACACTTCACTTTTTGTTTCTATTTGCTGCTGTTTTCCTTGCTAACTTTGGTCTGTCTTGTGCAATTAAAGAAATCTGAAGCAGGAGTGCTCTTTGCATTGTCAGCATATCTAGCCAATAAGGTGCTGACCTCACTTGGATACAATAGTAATAACCATGACAACAATTTACAAGTCATGCCCTGCATTTCTAATACTCTGGCTAAGAAGTGTTTCAATAAAACACATGTCTAAGTTCACCTTTACAATGAGAAGCTGCTCTTATCTCTTGTCAACTTTAGTAGAACTTAAAGGCTGATGATTTCTCCTGGAAGGCTGTTGCAGAAGTCTACTGATCCACTGGTCTGAGACAAACTCTCCTAATTACAAACCCAAATGTACTCTTGCACAACTCTCACTCTCTGCTCTTAGGCCACCAAGGTCTTGTCCTCTAGTGTTCATGTCTGTGCTGTATTTAGAGAGACAAATCACAACTCTTCCAGGCCTAGGTTTTACTGGCTGAAAGAGGCCAAACTCTCCTCTGAGTTACATTTTATGCCTCAATTAGAACCTTTGAGCTCTAGTCCATCACCTATGCAATCATTAGTACCTAATTCTGGACCTAAGCTCCTATTAAACTCAGTCAAAAACCTTTCAGTTCTCTATGGCCAAACTGGCAGAGTGACCAACTCTGGGTCTACATACACTTCTCCCCAAAACAGAAGAAAGGGAACTCTGTCCTTGCTCCTGAAATCCATTGCTCAGTGCTGCCCTTACCTGCCAGCACTCAGCACCCATCTCAGGAAGGGAATAAAGAGAACAAGCTCCCCTTTCAGGATATGCTCTCTTCCTTCCAGCTTGGGATTGTCTGAATACATCTGCATAACTATATTTAACTGGGTGTAGGGTACAGAAGTTGTTGGGACTAATGGCATTAAAAAAAAAAAAAAAAGTCACAAAGAGCCACGAAAATAACTTTGGCTTAGAAGAAAATACTGTAACACATTATATATTTGTAGTAGGCAGGATGACTTTCAAATGCCCATTGGAAGGAAACGTATAATAAGATCTGTTCTTTCTCTATCCTTTCTATTGCCAGCATATCACTTTCAAACATCCTAATTTTGCCGGGTGAAAATTGTATGCCCTCTTTAATACAGATAAGTTATTCACCATACATAAGCCTTGTTAATTTAGGATTAATGTTGCTGAAGTAATTAAAGTGACCTTATGCAAAACTCATGGCTATAGCTTCATACTGAAGTCCTACTGGTTATCTGTAGGGCTAACTTCAGTCCAGTGGTATTAACAGTTGGGTTGGCTTTAGCTTTACAGCTTCAGAGGTCTCCAAAACCCACTTTAAAATAAAGGTTTTCCATTAAATCTTTCAAAGACAAATGAATGTCAGTTGGTTGTTCCCAGCCACAAACTGTGAGAAGTACAAACTCTTCAGTAAGGCTTGAAGAGTCAAAGATCACGGACAGAAACCAAGGATGCAGAAATCATGGTAGGTTTCCCTCTAATTTCAACAGCCACCAAAAAAAGGTAAATAGATATGAGTCAGTGGGTGGAGGTGGCACTTAAATTGCTATCAGATAGGTATTGTCACATGCCTTAACTTTGAATTTGGTATGAACTTCTTTGTCTCTAAACAAAAGCTCAAAATAACTTTCCACTATACTGCAGAACAGCACTTTCAGTATGAAAGAGAATTGTTTAGCAAGCAACTGCTGCCAGATTAATAATTTATCAAGTACAAACTATGGTTATTTTCATACGGTTTCTCTAGTAAAAAAAAAAAATCTGCTGGGAAATTTACATAAAAAGAAACTTCATAGGAAACTAAATGCTACTGCATGGGCAAGGATATAAAATACAAAAGGTTGTTTGGTTCCATAACACTTCAGGTTAGCGGTTGTTTAAAATGCTTTTCATGCACACAGCCAAAGATCAAAGTATTAATGGAGACAAGTATGGAGCACAATTTGACTTAGCAGTCGATAAGGCTAGAAAGTTTACTGTAAAAGAGTGTTTACACCAATAACACCCTACTGATTTTCATATTGCAAATTATTTTGAAACAGAAATCCAGGCTACTATCTAGGGTTACTCTATCTTCCCTTATGAAGAGGATCACTGTTTCAAAGAATTTCCTCTTGAAGATACAAACATCAGCTTTGTCCACTTTTGCAGCTGACACAAAGAAGTCCATTCAATAAAATAGTTCATTTGTTTGCATATGGGTTCAAAAGCAGCTCACAGTATAATAAGTGTCACCTGCTTCTCTCCTGTTCATTAAATCTGTATTCATTCATTGCATACACCACTTTTGTTCACCTTCTTGATGTCAACAAAGCTAAAGAGGCATGGACTGACCTCAGGAGGAAGCTACATTATTAAAAATTTCAAAGCAGGGATATTTCAAAGACTATTGCCTAGGGTCACTTCTGATACAAATTCCAGACATTCACATTGAATTTTGTAAGACACTGCTGTTCAGACAAGGCCAAGTTCAAAAGAAGCATCCCGTTATGTGATATATATGCTATTTCTGATACAGAAGTCATTATTAAAAGACATCTACCCAGCAATGCACTACAGAACAAGAACCAGCATTGTACAGGTTTGCAATTAAAAGGAAAAGGAGTTTCACCTTTTTCCAGCAGTTGCCTGTATAGATCAAGGGGAACAGGTATCTGAGTTACGGGATACTGAGTAGCTAGCACCTGACTAGCTACAGAAATGGAGATGAGACCAGAATAAATCCTAGCTGCGCAGAGTTCACTGCTCACGAATGCCATTTGTGAAAAGCACATTTTTTAATATACACATTGCAGCACCTATCAAAACAGTGCTGCTGAAGCAGAGACACCCTCATACACCCTCCACCCAATCCAGAGTCCCTGCTCACGGCACTTAACGGACTGCTGCCCCAGGCCCAGGGCAGGACAGAACAGCCCTGCTCCAGTGAGCCGTTTCTGATCTGTACTTGAAATTCTCTGGCTGGGCTTTACAGCCATCCATTGCACTGCATTAACACAATCCATGAGTAGATCCTTAAACTCTAACAACCATTCCTAGTCCCCTTCAAATTCTTCATTAATGCAGATATAATTAAACTTCTATAAGATAAAGACACAGGCTTCTTTCTCACTTACAAATTCCATGAAGTATCTAGGAAAAATTGCTGCCCATAGAGAACACTACACTTGCTTTTCTTTTTTGTTTTTCCTCTCCACCGCCTGACTTTAACACACAGGACATGTAACAATGCCTGAGGCATCATCCCTGACTTCGGGAGTCTCCAGGCAATCCACAGCCTCTGTAGTTGTGTTACAGGTGAGAGATGAGCAATAATAAAGGAACATTATAGTGTAGAACCTATGGGGACTTTGCAAAGAGATCAAGTAAATAACTTTCATCAGAAGCTTTAGAAGGAAAAAACCCTCCCTACTAAGCTTTGTCTCATCAGGTTTCAGGCTTGAATAAAACGTTCATATTGAAACCAAAGCCTCCCCAAAGCTCATCTGGGTTTGCAGTTTTGCTACAAAGTCATAACTCAGCTGAGACTGGTTGAAAGTCCAAACATACTTGAAAACACTTGGACCCACATTCAAAGGACCCTGAGCTGACGGATGAGTTTGTCTAAATTCTGGTGAAACTTAGTTATGTGTGGTTTGAACTGTTCAAAGACGGTAGTGAAATTACTCAATATACACTCGCACATCATTGTACCAAATATATTCATACAGCTGTAAGGCCTTAAAAGTGGATATTGCTGGTAATATGAGGTGAAATGCTTGCAATAAGTATTTCTTCATATTTTCCTGTTAAGTGTATTATTTTTTTATCCTTATTTCAGTGTCACATAAGAAGTCACAAGTCAGGATCCTGTGCAAAAGTACCAATGTGAGTCCCTGCCTCACATAATTTAAGTTGTGGAAGAACAGGATGCCTTTTTGAATAAGTGATGCTGAATAAGTGGGCATTTCAATATATCTCCATTAGGCCAAAAACTGTTATTGTAAATCTGCTCAACATGGATCAGTGTCTTATAAATGAGAGTGTTGGGGTGTGTTTGTGTGTGTGTTAATTTGCACTGGAAAGCTTAGAGGGCAAACAGATATCTTGGTATGTTTTGCTCTTTTCTCCTTACAAAGCTTTGTTAAACATTTTTCTGCTTGCCCAATGCAAAAAATGTTTTTAAAAATGTCTATAAGTAGAATTCATTTTGAAAAAGAAGTGGTGAGGATTTGGGGGCTCCCTCCCTCCCCCTTTTTTTCTTACGTGCCTTATGATTTTTAAGGAGTTTGAAATCAAGCTTCAACGTGCAACATTGCCTAGTGACTATAAGCTCATCTTTCATGAGATCAATGTGCTGACAACATAACTTCCCTTGATAGAAACAGTTATGCAACAAATCCCTAGAAATCATACTGCAAATATATCCCTAAGAATCTTTCAGATTTCCTAAAGTAGAGTGGAAACTAGAGATATGCTTAAAATCCCAAAAGTAATGTGTATTGTCAGCAAACGGGCTAAACTGCTGCTTCATGGGTAATGCAGGTAAAGTGCCCTCAAAATGACTGCACCAGCAGCAAAAAAGTAGCAATTTTTATGACTTATGTCACATCACATCAAAACAGGTCAGATAAGGCATTTTGTGGGGTTGTTTCACATATGACCCTACAAAATCACATATCAAATGATAGTTAAGACGATTTCTCAGGAAGCAGTATGCTCCAGGTAAAGCCAGGATTAAAGTGAAGGGCCATCTTCAACAAAGTAAGAAATATATGACAGGATGAGGTACCTTTTTCCCTCCTCAGTCAAGCATGTCACTGTCGATAAACGGTCAAAAATGATACAAAATAACAGCAGTAATCAGAAGAGTCATCAAAAAAAGAAAATACTTGTCCTTTTTCCTCAGTTTGGCTTGGAGTGGAAACAAGACCAAATCAAAGAAAATTTTATCTAAATATTACTAAACCATTGTACATGGTAGATGTAGATCTAGAGCAGCCTATGGTTACACCCTTTACACCAAAGACAAACTACAACAGGAGCAGGGCAAAGTTTGTAGGAATTTGGTCTGTTTTCGTTAGACAAACATAGTTTGTAAAGAACATACAAGTTTCAGGATACAAGCCACCTTCAGTGATTCAGAACTCTATCCAACTTTCACTCCCTTTCAGGCCCTGGAGCGTCATGCCCTTCAAAGGTACACTTCAGAATCAGTCAGTAAAGTTGAGAGGCATACAAAATTTTAAAATTTAAAACACTGAACAAGAAATGGTGGCGCTTTTTTCAGGCTATGACCTAACAACAAACACCTAGACTATTTTATCTACCAAAGCCATGCAAATTAAATGAATTATTGTTCTAAAAACTAGTCTCTCTCTCTCCATTTCAGTACACAAGGGCAATATCCTCTTCTAGTTCTGTGAACCAACAGTTAATTATCTCCCAGCAAGTGGAAACAACAAACTCTTTCAGTTGGACAAAACTGTGTTTTCATACAAGGGATTGCAAGCATAAATCTAATGTCTGAGAAAAGCAAATTCAACCTAATAAAACACTGAAGTAACAAAGGTTGCAGTTTAAATAAGTGCTCCTCAGTCATTGCGATATACTCTGTCATCATTCACTCTAACATGATGGTTGCCAAGATGAAGCACCATCTTACCAGTAATTACCTCTGTTATAGGGTCAAACCACTTAGAACTTCTTACAGTTTCCCATCTTTAAGGTACCAAATTTTAAGACTAGGTTCTCAATATGGATAACAGACTTGCACAGGAGCCGAGAGCCTGAAATTCCTCCTTCACATCCTTTCCACGGGTCAGCAGCTGAGGAGGAGAGGTTGACAGCGGAAGGCGAAAGGCAGACCCTGGATTATATATATCCTTTCAGTAGACATGAAGGGACACATTCACATTTGGGGCTGTGACAGGACATTCATCATCCTGCTCCTTCTCCTGGAGATAAAGGAGAGCCAATAATTGCTAGTAAAAGGAGTATCTTAGAGCACAAGGATCTATTGCTCAAGGTGGAGGTGACACATGACACCTTATTCAAGGCATGATCTAACCCCCAGTATTCACTTGAGTCCTATTTACCTTCCAGAATGACAGGTGATTCTTGCTCAAGTCTGCAGAAAACCATATGCCATCATAGTGGATGACGGAAAGGCTGTGGGTGTTGTCCAACTAGACTTCCGTAAAGCCTTTGACACTGTTCCCCACAGCATCCTCCTGGAGAAACCGGCTGCTCACGGCTTGGATGGGTGTACTCTTCACTGGGTAAAAAACTGGCTGGATGGCCGGGCCCAAAGAGATGTGGTGAATGGAGTTAAATCCAGTTGGCGGCTGGTCACAAGTGCTGTTCCCCAGGGCTCAGTACTGGGGCCAGTTCTGTTCAGTATCTTTATCAACAATCTGGACGAGAGGATCGAATGCACCCTCAGCACATTTGCAGATAACACCAAGCTGGGCAGGAGCGTTGATCTGCTTGAGGGTAGGAGGGTGCTACAGAGGGATCCGGGCAGGCTGCATCGATGGGCCGAGGCCAATTGTGTGAGGTTCAACAAGGCTCAGTGCTGGGTCCTGCACTTGGGGCACAACCACCCCAGGCAACGCCACAGGCTTGGGGAGGAGCAGCTGAGAAGCTGCTGGGCAGGAAAGGACCTGGGGGTGCTGGCAGACAGACAGCTGAACATGAGCTGCAGTGCGCCCAGGTGGCCAAGGCATCCTGGCTTGTATCAGAAATAGCGTGGCTAGCAGGATTAGGGCAGTGATCATCCCCCTGTACTCAGCACTGGTGAGGCTGCATCTTAAATACTGTGTTCAGTCTTGGGCCCCTCACTACAAGAAAGACACCGAGGTGCTGGAGCATGTCCAGAGACGGGCAACAAAGCTGGTGAAGAGTTTAGAGCACAAGTCTTATGAGGAGAGGCTGAGGGAGCTGGGGGTGTTCAGCCTGGAGAAAAGGAGACTCAGGGGAGACTTTATCGCTCTCTACAACTACCTGAAAGGAGGTTGTAGTGAGGTGGGTGTCTGTCTCTTCTCCCAAGTAGCAGGCAATAGGACAAGAGGAAATGGCCACAGGTTGCACCAGGGGAGGTCTAGATTGTATATGAGGAAACATTTCTTCACTGAAAGGGTTGTCAGGCACGGGAACAGGCTGCCCAGAGAGGTGGAGGAGTCATCATCTCTGGAGGGATTTAAAAGAGGTGTAGGTGTGGTGCTTAGGGACATGGTTTAGTGGTGGACTTGGCCGTTCTGGGTTAACAGTTGGACTTGATGATCTTAAAGGTCTTTTCCAACCTAAACAATTCTATTATTCTATACCACCGATGCCTTACAATGCTAATGTTGGCAACGGTATCAGTTGTGGGATGCTTGTAAATGCAATGTCGGTTATCAACTCAGAGTAAGCAAAACCAAATTAACCATATGTAATACACACACACACAGAGCCCTGTGATTACAATGACATACATATTGGACAGATGTGTTTGTTTCCCCAAAGTAGACAGTAACCCAAGACAGTTATTAAAAACACAGAAGAGCCAATTATCTTTTTATTACTTTCTATACTAAGGCCTTTTCCATTGTTCTACCAGGTCTGTTTCATCTGAATCCACATGGAAACTGTGCATACTTACCTGCTCCTCAATGGCAAGGTGAATTTAATCAGAAAACAAATTGCTTTCACTTTTCTGTTATAAACTCTTCAATTCGCTGTGGAGATTACCAGAGTGAAAATTTTCTGCCAGCAATGAAGTCCAAAAGCAAATGGCCTGTGTTGTTTCTTGGAAGAAAATTACCTTCAGAAAAATCCTGTTTCTTTTCTAGAGTATCAAGGAGAGATGTGGCTGAAAAAGAAAAAAAAAAAGTATAGCTTTTGAGATTAATCACGATCATGAATGAGAGAAAAGCGGAAGGCTATAAAAGATCCCCATAATCTATCACCACTTAGTATCCAATAATTACACCAGTGGCTGCTATCTTTACTGTTTCTATGTAGATTCTCTCCCTGCCAACCTTGGCCCTCAAAGCACTGAGGTATAATAACCAGCTCTCTGCTCACAAGTCTTAAACTGCTAGCAGCTGCAAGAAACACAAATTACAAACAAAATACCATATTAAACTATTTCCAAACACCTTAGCCACCCATAGTATATTCACTGTTTAACAAGTAAGTAAGAATTGCTGAAAGCAAATCTTTGAAGTGAAATACTGATTCTTTTTAACCTTAGAGTCAGCATTTGATACAGCCTTATACAAAAGTACTCATGTCATGGTATCTCACTACTTCTTTTGATGTGTATCACATCTTTATGGAGTGATGCTGGTTTCAGTCACAAAATGCAGATTTGGACCACAGTGTTGTGTCTGCTTAAGTAGAAGTTGAGCATACACAGCACATATAAATAATTCCAGTGCTAGCACTTTGGGAAAGCATTTGAGATGACGTTTGAAGAAAACCACAGAAGTCTATAATGCTGCATGAAAACATATGATTTTCACAGCTCTATAATTTCCTTTAAGTATTTTTTCCCTAAAACATTTTGTTATATACCATGTGGAAGATGGTGATCATTAAACTGTGTGTTAATGAAACCCACACAGCTTGTAGAGCCCATCAATACACATCTCTGAAAGAGCTATAAGCCCCAGATCTCACATCAGCAGTTCCACTGGACACTGAATAAGAGCACATCTCTCAGTGCCTCTAGTGATTCATCAGAAGGGCCAGTCACACCACTTAAACATTTCATAAAACAACACTAGATTTCACCCAGAGAAGACACTGTTAAACCCCCCTGGTTCGTGTTTACTTTCTAGGAGGAGGATTCCTACCTCCTAGAACTATTAGCATGTTCTAATGGTTAATCGCTTTGGCTGTAGAATAAAACCTGCACCTTGTTTGTAATGAATCTGGACTCAACATCAGTTCAAAGAAAGGGAAATGGGAGACAGTGCCAAGATACTTGTAAGGAAAGCAAACAAGCAAGGGGCAATCTGGCTGCCTTGGCAGAATCTATTTTTCTTGTATTAAAAACCAGAGAATTAGAGGTAATTCAGCTGCAGCATTATCTAATTGCAAAGGCAAGATGAGGATGGTTTTCAAACATCCTTTGTACCAGATCTAAGTGACCAAGCTGTTCAAGGAGAAATGAAAATGTGAATTGAGTAGGGTCCAGGGAGTCAAGTGCAGGAATAAGTACAACTGAGAGCTAATTTAATACAAGCTCCAACCTAATGAAAACATAGATAATTGGAGGTAATGAAGAGCCTACCAGTGGTAGGAGCAGAAGGTTACACAGGCACATGAAAGCACTGCTTCTGTACTTTGTTGAATGTGGATTCCACAGCACTCAAAAACACCAGCAGCAACAAGGTAAATCACAACCCTGATGCCCAAGGAGCTCTCAGACCTGTAAGTCACACACACTGACTGTCACACAGAGATCCTAAATGGCTCCGGCTGACTTGCAGAAAAAGCAACAATGGAAACAGCAACAGCACATTGTTAACAGACTGGAGGAGGACTATTTTTGGCAGCAGTAATCCCTACTGACCACCTGCCTACATGTTGTCAGCTGACAATGTTCTGTTGCTTCCACAGAAGCAGAGTATCCTGTAGGGAGAAGACAAAAACAAATGCTGGGAACGAATAAATAAATAAATAAATAGATAAGAAAGCTGATAAAACACAGAAACAAAATGCATGCATCAGACAAAGAGAAAACATGAACAGGGGAAAGAACTAATGAAGAAGCATTTTGCCATCAAAAGAAAGCAAAATCTGTCAGAAAGAAAAAAGCAACGATGCAAAAGCAGGAAAACCAGGAGTTATTAAGGATGCCAAAGTAGAGGCACTGTTAAAACCAAAGTGGACCTATTAAATAAAGCCTCTACCCATATCCTTGCCCAGAGACAGCCACTGACCAAGCTGCAAGCAGCAAAGGTTTTCAGGACCCTTGAAATAGTTTTACAAGTACAAAGCCTCCTATAGTCCTTACAGAAGTGGAAATACCTATTCAATTTGTTGGCAGAGGAAAACAAGGAGTTCTCTAAGAGTGAAAGGGACTTAGGGGAACAGTCATGGAACCACCTGGAAACGCAAAGGAGGGCTTGTTCTGTTGCCAAAATAGAGACCTCATTGCCATCTCATCTGAAGAAATCACTGTGAAGACAGGCTAGAGGCTCCCATTTAAATACATATTTTAGTTGCAAAGGGCTTATGAGACTATATTCATACCCGAATTTTGAGCATCTCAGAAAGCTACTGTCAGAAATGGTCTTGTTATGCCACTGTCAAAGAGAAGCACAATAGGAGCGTTACTACCCAGAATCTAAAACTTAAGTAGGTGCAAAAGACATTAGGTCTTCGGAGAGCAGATGGGGGGAAAATGACAGGAATAGGAGCATAATTTAGAGTTTAAGTCCCTGTGAAGCTAACAAAGACTATTAATTTATTTCAATGGACTTTGGATCAGGCCGCTCACTTCTGAAGAGCTTTGAAGTTGAATAGTGTCAGATGAGCACTCAAAATTCTTATCAACAACAAAAAAATGTGGCTAAAGAGATGTATATGAGTGTCTTTTTAATTTTCTTGAAAATGTCAGAAGATCAAGAAGAATGTCAGTACATAGGAGGTGATTTAATGGAATTTGAGGGGAACACTTCAGACACAAAGTGTGGATAACACATGGAAAAAGGAGTTGAGTATTTGTTAGAAGAGTTTGTGCACTATAGACTCATCAGGACTATCTAAGATCTGGCAAAAAGCAGATGAAGTTAAATTGGTGTGTTTTTCTAACTTATGAATGCCCTGAATAATTGTTAGTTTATCATAAATCAGGGTAAAATATTTCATGTAATTTCTCTGGCAGAAATACTGGTTTAACAAATGTTTACTACCGTATCTGCCCCAGTAGTTCCTTGACATCCCATCATCAGTCGTATGTAATTTTCTCCTGTGTGGGGTGGAAGCTACTGCCCGAGGTTTACAGACAATATTAGGAGGGCCTCCCTGCAATCCTTTAGCACCATCCTTCATGCCTTATGACCAGTGGAACAATGCACACATCGATTAGGGTAATTATTAAAGAAATACAACAATTTGGAGCTGAAGTGTAGATTAGCATCTTTCAAACAGTATATGCAGTAGGAAGAAGTAGGTATAAACAAATACAGATCTCTAAATAGCAAACAGCAGTTAACATCTTACGCTCTGGAAAACATTTCTCATCTCAGTGAAAGGATACTTATACCTTTATTCTCCAGGAAAACTTTAGTCATACCTCTATTATACCTATGCTACATTTAAAAAAGTAAATAAAAATCACCCAGTTTCTGGGTTAGGTAAACCAAATTAAATTCCAGAGCAGAAGGTCGCTCCTCCTGTCTCACCTGCTCCAAACTGGTACTCTGTTGATGTCAGCCAATACACCTTACTTCTCACTTTCAACCAGCACGGAGTTCAGACATAAGTCACATCAGCAGTAACTTGAACAAGCAGTAACTTGTTACGTTAAAGCAAAGCAATCACTTGTGACTGTGCATTCCCTTACAATAAGATGCATTTTACTACTATAGATAAACCTTCAAACACAGAACAACTATTCACCAAATGCGCCTGCCTTCCAGAGTTTATTATTCCCCTGAGCAACGCCAAAGCTTTCAAGAAATCTAGGATGCTTGTGAGAACTGGCAACATGGCTGTGTTTCAGTTAGGCCACAAATCACGCTGTAAGCAGACGGAAAGTTAACAGAAGTAAACCAGGTAGGGTCTTCTGACATAGGAACTGCATTATAACAGACTCCAATGGGTAAAGGCAACTCAGTGTGGAGCTCACTATCTCCCCATTCCACAAAACTCATTCAGCAAAGCAAATCAAGATGAGTAGAAGGCTAAATACTTAGGCAGGTTTTCAGATTGAAATACAACTCTGCAGGCAAATCTAAGCATTGCTACCTGTCAAACCTTGCTCCATGGGTGAGCTGCTGCAAAAAGATGATGGTTACCTCTACACAAATCTCTGCTGAACGTTTCCATATGATACATACTGAGTGAGAAGTGACAAAAGTGATGGGTAATTTGCACAGCACCTTTTTCAAGGGTCTCTGCAGTCTGGAGCTAATTGCATATCCTGCTTCATTGTTTTAGATTTTTTTTTTTAATAAAATAAAAGCAATTAGGGCCACAGTCACACTATGTTTTCATTTCAGCTAATTTATCTGAGTTAATTTAGCTGTTATGCAGTTGAATAGGAAACAACATTGACACTGTAAAAAGTGCAAAATAACTACAGAATGGGGGATGATAATGGTAGAAAGCAGTTTCTGTGGGCCTGGAATTTATAGTCACTAAACCAGAGTGAAATAGCAGCTAACTAAAATCTGTCAGCAAATCACCAACTAGGTGACTTCCCATTGTTTTATTTACCATGGCTGAGTGGAATTAACTGCGGTGGTACTATTCATTTATAATCAGCATGCCATATTTTATTATACATAAAGCCTTGCCAAACATTCTGCCTTGCAAAAGCAGAACAGATGCTCTTTTGAGGCTAAAAAAAAAAGAAAAAAAAAAAAAAAGATGAGGAAAAGCAACCTCTTCCTAGAGGTGGGATGTGGTTAGCTGGGGGCCTGACATTACAGAATGGATATTTTTGATACATGGGGCTTTTTTTTAATACACGTAGACATAGAATGCAGAAGGAGAGAGTTTAAGTTCAAACAGAACTCAGCCTCAAAAAAAAAAAACCACAACAAACACAAACCCCCAAAACAACCAAAAAAACCCCCAAAATACCAAGCATGAATACCAGTCTCTCTTTGTAGGCTGTAAATATAGCACAAGGTGCCTATTACACTTGCAGGGTGCTAGAATAACTCTTGACAAGCCACATTCCTGGACCTCTTCGATATCACCTTTCCAAAGATTTCTGCTCCTTCCAGTTCCTGCTTACCTTTCAGCGCTGCTCATCTTCCTCCTGGGCTTATGCTCCAACATACATTCAACAGTCCTAGACTCATGGGGAGACTGAGAGAACTAGAAGTGCTATAAACCAATTCCTCTTACAGCAAAAAAGCCCAAACAGTACAGATGAACCAGTAAGAGAGTCTTTCTGTGCCTTACTGTAATGAGAGACCTTACAAAATCTTAAACATAGTCAAAGAAAGCTTTAAAAGATGGAGGCTATCACAGATCACCTGAGGTAAATTTCTTGCTTTGGAGTTATTCTAACCACAAGAGTTCTCCCCTACAAATCAGAGAAGTCTTTGCTCCCACAGTCTCGGGTGCCTTCCAGTACTCTCTTACAGCTTTCTCTGCTGGCATGGGTGTAACTAAAAAAGAGAGTAGATGAACAAATTCTGCGGCTAGCATTAGTCAATCACAAAAGGAGAGAACAAGCCTTCCTCAAATCGGCAAGAACATGTCACAATAACAAAATTTCATTTGCTGTGAAGGCTTATGATGGAGGCGAATACTGTTTAAGGAAAGGAAGCAAGGACCAAATTGGCTCTCATGTAGTCAATTGTAAACCTCTCACTTGCAAAGTCAAGTCATTTCCATTGCAGAAATAGATTTGTGCTGGGAAGACCAAACCTGGAGACAGCACCATACTTGCAGTACCTTTTCTTGGGAATGGAAATAAGTGTCTGTAACATCCATGCTTTCACTAGCACGTGAATGAAATAGGAGTGCCTTAGAGCAAGCAGAGAATGGAGTTTGGCCAGCAAACACCCATAAACATGTCAAACAACAGGATAAGACCTTGCTTGCCCTCTACTTCTCAGACGGAATTGCACAGCAGACTGGCAGGAACTGACTTCTTAAATTTTCAAAGCAGTATCTCCATACTTTCTCCTACATTCCCTCCCACTGGAAGTGCTCCCTGTAAGATGCTACCAGACCACCTCACTGATCTGACTCTGATAAGTGATCAGAATAGTCTCTTCAAACCTTTAACAGCAGGAAGGGGATAAATTCAAGAGATGCTCAGGTCCCTCATCAGCCCTCCCATGTGGATGTCAGGTCTATATAAGGAAATATTCAGGCAGTGGGCAAAACTAAGGGTGTGATGTCATAGCTGAAACAAAGCCATTTTCCTTGGTATTTGGCACGTATTTTAAATAAATAGTGATTGCAGCCTAGAGGGAAGGTGGTAGATGAAAAACACTGGGAGCTATTTAAAATAGATGTCCCTGACACAGCCCCACCTCCTGCTGCTGAGAGGGTAAGAAGTTCAGGCTCAATAACCAGATTTTTCCAGCCCTCACTGCTGAGGGGGTCAATAAGGTTTCCTCCCAGGCAGTGCCAACGAAGGTTAGAGAATGTACTCAGTTGAAATATTTCAAAATATTTCCCATACTCAAAGCCACAAAAAAGTTTCTAAGCACACACCAGGGTGTTCGTTCCCAATAGTACTTGCCTTCTGATAAACTAAATGTCCCAACCATGGACTGGGCCCCATCACATCCTCGGTGTACGGACGTGAGCTGGGGACCATATGCCCTGTTCAAAGTTATTATCTTCACACCTACAAGTTGAAAACAAGCCAGAGAAATGCCTTTTACATGCCTAACCTCACCACAGCAATGGACTCCCACTGTTTACTTCCAGACAGAGTTTGGATGAGTCTCAGTGGGCTTATTGTTTACAGGGAAAATGGCAAAGTTCAGAAGGTTCCTTATCCCCCGCACATCTATAATTATCCTGTTTTCTGCAGTTTGGTCAGATGAGGGATGAACGTTGGTTCTTTCCAGCAGTTCTAATTTCATCTTAGCATCATTTTTTGGCAGTAAAATATGATCAAAATTGGAAACCTTCCCGAGTCAAATTACATCTAATTTGCCCTAAACAAAGGAGAAGAGAACTTGTTCACCTTTCCCACTTGCTTCTGCACATCCTGTCCTTACAAAGGATGTAGAGCACAGACATGTGCTCACATGTATTAGCTGAGAATCCAGCCCAAAAGATATATCTCATTACCTCCCTTTTCACCCGAGCATTGAGCCAAATCTGAGCTGTCATCCACATCCAAAAGAGAAACAGATGCTGGAGAAAACACCATGGCTTTTTGGTTTGGTTTTTAAATAAGTAAGGAATAACACCCCATTTTCTTACAAGAATAACATCTCCCATCTTCTCTCTCAAAGGTGTATTCCCCATGGTGGTCATGCTTATTCTGACCATCTCCTCAGCTTTTCTGGTCCTGCTTCCTTCTCTCAAAATACGCTCCTTATCTCCAGCACCCCAATCTCTCAGTTTGCTCTACTAATCCAAGGAGATACCTCAATCCAACCAAACTAACTTTGCTGTGCTTTGCCATTTTATGCTTTTGGCAGGAGCCTCTATTGTTTCAGCCCTCACTAAATAAAGATGTTTTTAACTGCTCCCTCATTTAGCTTGAATGGAATTTCAGTTGTTATGCCCACCAGTTTGAAAGAGGCTCACAGCAATATTCACATTTATTAGCTGGAACCAATAACAAACTAAACACTTGTCATTTTGCATTGCAGCTCTGATCCCATTTTCTTTCTTCCTCAAAGAAGCTATTAAAAAAAAAAAAATGATGTTAGAAAGAAAAGTTCAGTAATGGCTCATGAATAGTGATGTTTTTATTATAAGAGAGGTTTGAGGGGGTTTTCGTTTTGTTTTTTCCCCACACACACCTTTTGTTATTGTCACTGAAATGGTTGACTGCTTTTTCCATTGTATTAATTTATTTTTAATTCATTTCTCAGATGTCTATCAGAAGGCATCTGGGATGCTGCCAAACCACCAAAGAAAATTAGCCAAGAAAGAATAACAAGAAAAGAAGGAAAAGAAAAAAAGAAAAAGTAAAAAAAAGCAAGATCCTCAAAACAGGCCACCAAATACTGGACCTCACAAGATCCAGAGCAATTCCCTGCTCTACCACAGACCTCTTCATTGACTATTGGCAAGTCACATTTATTTACCAGTTTTGTCATTCCATGGATATCACTCATTTTTACCACACAATCTGTCTTCAAACAAAAATTCTTGGGGAAGGAAAAGTGAGAGCTTACTCATATCCAGGATTCAGTAGGAAATACTATCTTGGGAGTCCACCCCACAGATCACTATATCAAAATGGAAGAGTTTGGCATTTGTATCCTAGTTTTGATAACTAATTTTCCCTTCCTATAACAACTCTGTGCTGCTGGAAAAGCAGGGGCAGGGTCAGAGTGGGAACACATCTTCCTGGAACTCCAAACTGGGACTGGAATTCAAAGCAAAATGAAAAACTGAGATGACTAATGTCAAGGTCATTTTTTAAAATTCTTTATTGATCTCACACATTCCAGCTAAAATAGTTTTTCTTTAATTGACAGCATTTACTTTATTTTTTTATCTTTTTCTTTCTTTTCACCTATAACGTTGGCAGAACTAGGAATATTCTCCTGAATGACTGTCCAAGTGCCTCCCAGAAGTATTTAGAGCAAGAAATTCTATGCATTAATTTGTTTTGTTGAATTAGGCATGAGAGGAATATTCCTAGTTTGACAGATTATATTTGCTCTTGGTGGAAAAGAGCCTGCTCCTGGAAATAGTAAACAAAATGTTTGTTTTCTTAGGAACTAAAGCCACATATACCCCTACTAGTCTGTTGGAAGTATACAGCGTGCCCCAGCTGTTACTCTATGGCTCCTGAGGAAACAGAAAGTATACTAGGAAATGAAATAGAGTCAAAATAAAAAAAGAAACAGTCTTCCTGAGGTATACAGTGTATTTAGGTAACACATGTAATTATACGAATGCAAAGATGAGAAAAGCCCAGGGATAAGAATAGGCCAACAGCATGGGATAATTCATAGTCAGTGGCCTGAGGGATGTGTGGGACATAGAAAGAGAGTTCAATAAAAAACATGATTTAAAGACCTCATCTTTCAAATGTCATTCCCTTCTGACCATGAAAAGCTGTGTATGTACATTTTCCCACACACTGAAAGAGCCTGTGCTTGCACGTATTAGCATCTGTGCATGAACTAGCACTTGTTCCCTAAAATAGGACTAGATCTTGCACCATCGGCATTTACAGGTCCCAAACATGTTCCTTTGACACAAATCAGATTCACATCTGCACAGTAGACAGTGGAAAGCAACTACTTTGTTCCAGCAAAGACAAGACCAAAACGTAGGTTCTTTTGTACATATACCTATGTGGACTCTTGAAATGAGGTCTGGGTAAAAGTTTACCACCAAATATGCAAAACTGTAACTCCTTTAAGCATAAGCATTTTCAGTCCATGCTGAAAAAAGACAATGGCAGTGTTAATACTACCCTGTCTATAGCTAAGTCTCACTGTCTTAG
Source organism: Podiceps cristatus (assembly GCA_000699545.1). NCBI lineage: Eukaryota > Metazoa > Chordata > Aves > Podicipediformes > Podicipedidae > Podiceps > Podiceps cristatus. Next base: position 19,890 of record KL267421.1, read on the forward strand.
GTTTTTCTAAGGGACCTATTACACTGGTATCTAAGTACCAGCAATGAAAACACCATTCTCAAATAATGCGAACAATTTCAAAGCCAATTTTCTTGTCAGTTCCCTACAGAATAAGTGTTCTTCTACAGAGCCCATAGAAAAAGAAGTTTTTTAAAAAGCATGGAATGTATACTGTGCAAAAGGACTCTTGCCTCCTGCCCACAAAAGGAGGCCAGCTCATATCTCAATGGCCAGTAAGCAAGTCTAGAAGGAAAAAAAAAAAAATAAAAAAAAAAAACCCTCAATTCATATCTGCTGCATTTCTGCAGAAGGTGAGGGTTTTTTCCCAAGCAATAGATAATTCTGTCCACTCTTCTTGCCTGACTGACAAGAACTAGCCCCCAAATAGTAAGCACTGCTGGGAGCACTTATCCCAGTCTAATTCCCCAGTTCACTGCACATCAACAGAAGACATTCAGAGTGTCACCAAAAAGCCAGACCAAACCTGTAGCAAATTTACTGTGGCTCCCTGAGGAAAACAACAGTTCTTCAAGCAACTCTATGGTCTCACCATCAGGTAATAGTACATAAATTGCTGCATTTATGAGATTACCACTCAAACATGTGGTCATTCCAAATTTCAACCCTGGACTGCCTTGCAAAGAACAGGGCATTGGCTCTCTATAAAGTGAAAGAAGAGGCAAGAGGTCCTCACCTCACCATGCTGAGCTGGCTCTCACATTAAAATTTCTGCATCTTGCAGACGCCAATGCATCTGCCAAATTTTGCCAATTTTGCAACTTTTAAGCTTTATTTTGAGTCTCAAATACAAACTGTACTGGATATCTTTACAAGGTAGTAGTCACTTTGGATCCCACTAGGGCATCTTGAGGATTTTTCTCTGATCACTCCAACTGTGGCTCCCTCTAACCTGTCATGGGTTTTAATTTGAAGGAATGTATTTTGAACTCATTGTGGCTGGAAACATCTGACATAGATTAAGCCATAACACAGCCTGCCAGCTGGCTAGAAAAGATCAAACCGACCTGGTGACATGATCTTAGCGCCTGCTGCCGTGGGACTCTAGTCACAAAAAAGGATGAGTGAAATCACTCAACATGCTTCATATCTCTGAAGTTGCACTCTGGCAAGAACAGCCAAATCTCGGGCTGGGAATCTGACCCTCCAGACCTGGACAGGGCCCCTCTGAAGTCAACGAGACACTGCACAGGCCCTCAGGCCCTGCCTTTCAAACTGAACAGGCTCCAGGATGAAGGCAGCCATCCTACTGTTTAAAATAATATCATATAGCCTTGAAAGGAACGGTGGTCTGACGTTAGCAGGCTCTGGAAACATGAGCTCATCTATTATTATGGCCATTAGGCTGAAGGCACCTGGCTGAGAGGCAGCAGGGGAAAGGAGGCAAACACAGAAAGAGGGAACAAACTGGATGGAGATTATCATTAGTACACAGAGGAACCAACATCGTAAGGTGTTTTGTCATGTGTCTGAGGTATAGAGCAGCTGCTTTGCTAATAGCATTATACAGGATCACGACAGGAAAGAGCATTAGCAATATTATAGTGTAGGAAAGAAAAGAATTATGGGCTGCATATTTATTCCCAAAGACTAATATAATGAAAAGGGTTCTGCTGAAGCCACTAAGGCACCCTTCAAATCACGTATATTATAAATCAGCAAAGCCCTCAGGCATCATGTTTATATAGACACTTAAATTTAAAATAAAAATACTCAATCTTCATTTCTGAGTAGAGATTCAATTACTTTGAGCTTTAGAGTCTGAATAATATGAAGCATAAAACTAAGTTTTGTCCCCAAGGTATCTCTCACTTGTGGGCCATTTAAATCACCTAGTTGCACGAAGCAGACAAAACAAATTAAGCCAAAAAAGCAACAAAATTAGTGTTTCATCTGTGAAATCTGACACAAACCATGAAATAGAGAAACATGCAAAAAGTATTTGGGGTACGAAACATCATGAAGCCCTCATCAGCTGTACTTCTGCCTTTTCCCTAATTCTTAAAGCTTTCCACAGAAAGGCAGGAAATATTTTATTACTGCAACTATTTGACAAGCTGGTCTTAATATGCTCTCACTGTCGAGGTGAATCAGTGCCAGACTAGAGCATAATGAAAATTCAAACATAATGCAATAGAGGTTATTACGATGACAGCTAGAAAGTTCATTGAGGCTGTTCTGTAACTGCAAGTTATTTTTTTCCTTTTTCTTTTTTCCTTCTTTTTTTTCTCCTTCTCCTTTCCCCTTTTTTAATCAAATTAGAGATTGGCCACTAAAGCCTTAATTCTGCAGCTGAGGAGCACACAGTGTTCCTGCTACCTCAGATTAGCTTAGCTGAGTTCAGCAGAGTCCAGCACAGAAAAGTGCACCAACAGTAAGTTCAAGAAAAGAAGCCAAAGGATCTGAACTTCCCTAAAAGTCTAGGTTTGCAGATCTGGGGGTTCCTCCAGTCCCTGTCATATGCTGCTATATCAGCATGGTATGAATCCAATTGCTTCCCTCCCCAGCCCTTTTACAGCAAATGTTCAACTACTACATTGTCATCTGAGGTAACTCTGCTACACTTGCCTGAGTAACTTTGGTAGCTGTTATTGGAGGGAGAGGAAAATGGTAGAACATTTTTCATGAGTAACACTGAACCATGTAAAATCCAGTATCCAGGCTCCTAAATTTCAACAAGGCTTCCACAAACATCAGAATAAAGCCGGATCACCATGGAAGCAGCCAAACCTGAGTTTGAAAAAGTTCTGAGAGACAGTCTGATACCTGCCTGTTCCACAACCAAATGCAGATTTACTTACCTGAGTACAAATGGCTTCCAATGTTACTTCCCCACATCTCTGCCAATTACATCAGATCCCCCCTAGGTTGTTGAAGGCTTATTTTTCTTGGCCAGACAATTCCCTTTCATTCTGCAACTACTTTTTAAAGCTTTTCTATCTCCACATTATCAAAATAACTTCCCCACTGGAACTTACAGAAATAAAAATCCTGAAAGTAACTGTCTTTTCATCAAATCACACAAGACTTAAAATAATTGCACAAGCCCAAAGTTTCCAGCAAGATAGATGTTCAACACATAGAGGCTGTGGGGTTGAGCAATGGAGTTGTTCTCACAACTACGCAAGTTCTGCAAGCATGGGGGAAACCTGCGTGCAACACCACCTCTGCGTGTCTGTGCTGTAAATGTTCCAACACACTCATGTGCTCTTTTCCATAGACGTTACAAAATCCAAGTCTGGTCTGGCATATGCTGAAGTCAAGAACCCTCAACGCCACCAGAGAATGCTGGACTGGGCCCAACATGTATAAACAAATGTATTACCTTCTCAGTAAATCCTGGGGATTTAGAGTAGGGCAAAGCAATCAAAAAGCAATGGACAGTTCTGCCGGGATGGACTTGCAGGCATTGCCCAAGACTGCAGGTCTGGTCACTCCAAAAGCTGGCAAGCAGGCGTATTATACTTAGAGCAAACTGCAACCTGTCCCTGTGACATGGCCAGTACCCACTAGACTCAGAGAAATCCAAACAAATATTGATTGCCCATAACCTGAAGCAGGAAATCAGTGCAAGACTTTCTTCTTGAGCATAAGTCAAGAGTTTTCCAGACAACCTTTTGCACTATACCAGCACACTGAAATGACTGGAAAGGAACTTTCTTAAAAATCTCTGTGCAGTGCTCTCAAGCTATAAAGGATTCAGCTAAGAGTCCTCTGAGGCTAGCTGAATGTCACTTCACACCACTTCAGAGGTGCAAAGCAGCCTTATCTGGACCAAAAGCATGGCCTTCAGGCCCCCAGAGATAAAAGACCACAGCACTAAACCAGTCTGTCTTGCCAGCCACTATAAAGAGTCATTTAATTTAACCAAACTCATTTCAAATAGTGCTTGATAAAGAACAGGACCAGATTATTTAATTAAAAAAAAAAAAAAAAAGTGAAACTATTCCTCTGGGTTGGATGACACTCCAACATTCTTGCAAGAGAGAGAAATGATAAAGTGTTTAATAAAATTTACAGCATTTCATTCAGATAGAAGTTAGAGGATGCTCAATTTATGGGTGATGTTTGACTGGAGAGGTGACAAACTAGAGCTAGAGGGGGAAAAATCTGTGTGAAAGATAGGATTTGCCCTATTTTAGAACTGAAAACCATGGCACAGACACATCAAATGAGTTGCCCAGGGTCACATGTACTCTGTGGCACAGCCGGAAATGAAATCCCAGTCTCCTCAGTTTCATGCCAGTGCTTTAGCCTTAGACTATCACTTCGCTGTTAAAAATACAAAAGAATGAAGCCCTGCCATATCCCAGCAGTGAGCTAAAGCATCCCATTCATGCAACAGACGGGCAAACTGAGGGAAAGGAGAATTAAAGGTAGTGAAATCTGTCAGAGGCTGATTCGTTTTGAAAGGCAGGTCACTGATTTAGGTGCTTAACTCAGGAACCCACTCAAAAACTCTCAATCCCAGACCTCACTCTCAGTGCACTCTTATTACCGCCGTGGTTTGCACTGCTGCTGTACAACCTCACTGTATTTTTTTTTAATTACACCATCATTCTCTGCAGCCATTTCCATGGTTCCTAGGGTGGAATTACTTGAAACTTACTTAGTAAATACCCAATGCCAAGGAGTAATCTATTCCATTTGAGCTGGAAGCAGAATAGCCAAATCGGAACATGACTGAAGGCTCCTCTGACTAAAGAGTAAGAGAACAAGGAGATGGAAAAAAACACAAAGAGAAACTTTCTGGTTCAACTGTAGAAAACACAAATTTATTTATGAAACAGGTTGTTTGTAAAGATTTCATGCCAAGTGCTAGCAGGCAGCTACCTTGTGTTAGGGTCAGGCTGCAAGTGCAGTTATAATGAACACGGGGAATGGTCCAAACAAGCATTTAGACAGCTGGGAAGTTACTGCTTTCCCTTCTGCCTGGAACACAGATATAATTGTCCTGAAATGCACATGTGTGGAGGCACAGGTCCAAACTCATGTGTTCTTCCTCCCCGAGGTCATAACCATGCCAGACGCCACATCCCTTGAACTACTGCATTTATCAAAAACATTCTTCTATAACAAAAAACATCAGTTAAGTTTTGTGGCTTGGATTTTTTTAAGCACCACAGAGTAAACAATAAGAATAATGAGACTGAACACAGTCTAAACACTGAAGCGGACAGACGATTGCCTGACAGTAATCACAGTCTGAGAGAAGTCTCCCTGGCTTTCTGGGAACCACCCTGAGGTTTCTTTGCATCAGCTCTGAAGTTTTTGTACACATGCCCCAAGCCCTGAAGTTCTCAAGAAACTGCCACTGATAATTGCTGATTTATGATCACAGTCTTTGATGAACAGGTTCACTAGGCAAAGAAGAGTTACTGTATGTTTCCTGCTTAGAGTAGTTTTATTTTTAAGATATCAAAGTAAAAGGAGGGTATGGTTAGATTACAATCAGCCACCATACAGAGAACAATACCATTCCCTACCTGGTTTGCCTCATGCTGTTATCCAGTGGACTTCACAGCATACTGAAAGTCTCTCAATGCCATTAAAGTAAGTTGTGGTAGAAAATGGATACTTAAAGTGTTACCCTTCAACTTGAGTTGCGGTTTGGCAGGTGAAATCAGGAGATTCTTAAAGAAATGCAGCAGAACTGGGGCACTAAATACCAACTGCCATGCGAGGTAAAGACAATGTAAAGTCTGCCAGTTACAGATGAGACATAAGTTGCCAAGACATAACTCTGAATTCACATTGGTTTGTCTTAGGATGGTGATGTGCTGCCATTAAATACAGTCCCAAAGCAACACACCAGAATATAGCAGGCATCAGTTCACAGGTACCAGATCTGGCTCTCTGTGTCCTAAAATGTCAGGAATCAATAAAGGATATTAACTTTAATCAGGATCCCAGACACGGCACAATGAAACTGCTGCTTGCCAACGTGTTTTCTGAAAAGAAACAACAGAAAAGTTTATATATAATGACCCCATCCACTATTAATCCCCTTGCATTCACAAAATGAGGCTGAGCCTCCCAAAAATGGGAAGATGCCCCACTTAACCTAAATTTCAACCTGAAGAATGCAGGACGTTCCTACTCAATACAGCAACGACTCCTGAAAACTTTCTAACTCACAGATTACATTTGTACTATGGGAAAAACAAAGGGACAAACAACAATAGGCAGCTAGGCTAGAGAAAAATTACCAGTGATAAAATACGACAGGTGATCACTCTAATGGTCCAAGCTGTCTTGGCTACCACTTCTCTCTCATTGTTTAAAATCACAGGAAGATTTATTAAGGAAGAAATGAAGCTATAGAACCAAGTCCTTGAAATGCCAAGATGAGCCCATGGAAGAGATTTGGTGAAATAATCAGAAAGGGAAATCAAAATACCTAGGTGAGGAAAAAGGACAGCAATTTTCACTTGAGTATCAGCTCTTCCATTTAGTATCACTAGACTTTAGAGATGTAAAAATCACTGATTTCTTAAAAATTGTCCACAGTCTGAGTGTTCCATGTCAAATATAACAGTTGTTTCCTGCACAGAAAGTCAGTGACGGTGACATTACTCCATAGTTAGTCAGAGCCAAGGTGTCAGAGACTGCTGCTTTGTTCCACGCACATGCATTGTGCGCTGTGCAAACTGGCTCCAAATGGTTCAGACCTGACTTAGGTAAAAGACATTTCCCAAAAGTGGAAAAGAAAGAACCAATTCTATACACTTGACACCTGAATAACCTCAGGGTCAAGCAAACCATCTCATCTGGATTCAAGGATACTGGTTTTGAATGAAGCTTTCCACAGTCCTCATATTCTATTTATAAAGAAGGGAGCTTGTGAAGTTCGCTTTCTCCAAGATACAGGTCGAGTTGAATACAAATTCAATACTACTCATTTTTTACTTCCTTTTTTTGGTGCAAGGCTATCAGAGCATCTACACTTCAGTATGGAAAATCTGTTTCACTTTGATGTATTTCAATATAGATTAATAATTTAATATTTAAGGATAAAAGTTAAACAACAACTAAAATCACAAATTCAAAATGAGTTAAAATCAGTATTTCAATTAAAGCTATTTTATTTGAATAACTATTCCAGTATTGTCATAATAAGAAGGGGTAGAACCGATCTGACACTTTTTTAATTTCCACATTGCAGGAAATCTTGATGCCTCAGCTTTTAATTTCAGATTGTAATTTTGTTCTGAAATAACAGAAGTTGCAATAATAGAGAAGATCTTATTCCTGAATAGACTGGATTCACTTTTTCTTAAATAAGCAACATACGCACAATTATTACGCTGCTCTGCTTTTCCAAAGACCATTTCTGACATCGGGTGTACATTTTTATACAGCCAACCTTAGGCCTTTGCCCTGACACAGAGGGAACCCTGAGTTAATTCAATTAGCACAACCTTGTGAAAAAATACTCATTGAATATCGCAAGACAAATATGAGCAGCAGAACTTGGCAAACAGTGCTTACCCATCCTCACACACGGAGCAGACTAGAAATATACATAATGAAAGAGAAGACACTGGGACTAATGTTGGACTTGCATATGGATGTGCCATTCTTGCATTTAACAGCTCCACTGCAAATACAGATCTCAAAGCTATGCAGGCCGTTAGTGTTTTTCTGGTAAGTTGACTCACTCTCGTGTCAACATTTCCAGGAGAGACCTCAACTCTAGCTCAATATACTGCCACTGTGCATGCATCTGCATGTGTTGTATTAATTCCATATATTGTATTAATTCCACAAAAAGGTAACTTTATTAAAAAACATAGTGAAAGACAAATTTAAATGATCAAGCATTTTCTATTAGGCATCACCATTGAAAAGGTGTATCAGGTTTTATTTTCTGGAGAATATATATTTAATTTAGCAATTTGATGGCTGGATTTTTGCTACCATCCATTATGTAGTATGTTTCTTTGTGATAAGCTTGTAATAGGTTATTTAGAGTCAGAAATGGACTTCTCCATGTTGTAAAGTTCTCTTTACCAGATGGACTCTGTCAATGCTCCCTATGGATTTTATTTATTCCTTTCTGCTGGGGAAAGGGTCACCCAAGCAAGACTCTCCACTTACTCCACGTGACATACAAAGAAGATGGGGAGGTTCTGTGACACCAGGGAATGCAATGGCCGAATCCTAGATTAGGAGATTTCCACAAAGCCTTAGGAAACACATGACCAATGACTATTCTTACCCTGCCACTCTCACACAACAATAAATAACACCTTATTCCTTGAGTAGCACCATCTATTTCACAGTTCCCCATATACAATAATGAAAATATACAATAAATACCATGCAGGCAGGTAACTGTTCTTCAGCATAGAGAAACTTGACATTTTAGGAGCAGATTTCAAAAGAGAAACAGGAAAATCAACCTCCAGAAAGCAATCTGCCTTTATGATTATAAACTAACCTTGGTCAGTATTTGTGTCTATAGCACATCAATTATAAGAACTGTGTCTGTGTAGAGAACTGCCTACAAGTGTTGCAGTTTAATCATCTCAAAAAAACCCACAGGTCAAAACACGCCTTGTTAAGTAAAGTGGGAGAAAACATCAAATATCCTTCACTCATTTCCTTTGGTCAGTCCCAGAAACAAACCAGCAGCAAGAGCTATAACATCCACATGCCACTTCCTCTCTCCCAGGTTTCACTGTCAACTCCCCTGACCACACAAAGAGCCACTACATTATGTACATACATCTATTTAAGTCTATCTTTGGAAATAATAAACTAGAACTCAGTTGATTAGTTTGTTCCTTACAAACACCATAATTATGCTAAGACATGTTTCCTGGCTTTGACGGATGAAATACATGGCATGTCTGAAAGTAATAGCTACAAAACAATCATAGCCACAGTTCACAAAAAGTACCTCAGAGCAAAATGACATTGATGGCCACCAAATGAAAATGATACAGGCATGATTTCTCTTGTTAAATATTTCCAGCTGGGAGGCAAGTGAGTGGATTTTTTAACTAGAGTCTCCATTCGTGGCAAGAACAGGAGGGAGAAGTGGGAATATAACATTAGTTCATAAAGACAACATACCAAAGGCTACTGGTGCAAAGCAGTGATACAGCAACAAAAAACTCCAGAAAAGCAATACACAACCCCTCCCCTAGATCATATAATTTATAAGAGTGTGGTAGGTTTGAGATTCCTTTATACAATTTATAAAAATAAATAATTTCAAGAAAACTTGCCCACTGTTTTCTGTATTTCCATAAGGGAATAGTTTCTTTGTGCCTATGGGTTCAGAACAGAGACAGAATTTCTTCATAACTTTGAGCTTAAAAAAATACGAGTCAGTTCATAAGTTTTGTGGAATAATTAATAGAAACTTGCTAAGTAAGTTTGTCATATTAGAAATACTACTACTCAGTGATTTTTTTTTTTCTCTAGTTTTGCCAAGACAGCACAAGAATAGGATGAGAGGAAATGGCTTCAAGTTGCTCCAGGGGAGGTTTAGATTGGATATGAGGAAAAATTTCATCACCAAAAGGGTTATCAAGCACTAGAACAGGCTGCCCAGGGAAGTGGTGGAGTCACCATCCCTGGAGGGGTTTAAAAGACGGGTAGATGTGGAGCTTAGGTGCATGGTTTAGTGGTGGACTTCACAGTGCTGGGTTAACGGCTGGACTTGATTTTAAAGGTCTTTTCCAACCTAAATGTTTCTATGATTCTATGAATATCTGGGAGTCAAATAATAAAGATTTCCACTGGAAGCCAGGAGCCTTGGACCAGGGACCTACATCAACCACATGGGCAGTTGGACCCATGTTCAGGAAGCAAAAGGCAGCGCTGCTCAGCTGTCCCCACCCAACAAGGTACATACGCACATCTCACTCAAAGCAAACATCGATGACTCCACAGAAAAATCTATGTACTAATGTGTGTTGAGACAGAAGCTTAAATGGATTATGGACTTCAGGACACCAGTCTTGTATTGACTTCTCTCTAACACAATGTCCTGCTTCTCTGCCCAATGGATTTATCCTCTAGTGTCCACAGGATTAGCCCCTCTTTTTAGTGACTACACAGTTAGTGAGTCAATAGGCTGATCTGTTTAAGGAAAATTAAATAAAGTAGCATAAGCAGGAATAATTTAGAAGAAAACATTCTTCATCTTCCAAAACAACAGCAGTGCTTCAGTTAACCATGGGAGATATGAATGACAAAGGGCAAAACTATCCAAAGAAACGTTGTGCATGCACAAGATGTCATTCTGCAGAACACCCACTCATCCTTTTTATTTCAGAAGCTCAAAGAAGCTGTTGGTTAGCAATTTATCAAGAGCATTTTCATTACATTCAAAAAAACCCAAAGGAAAATCAGGCCTAAAACACCAAGCCTTCCAAAGGCCTCACCCTCTTGCTTCCAAAGGCATTTACTCTAAGCTAAACATTAAATTATTGGGATTTAAGTATAAAGCCAAGCCACAACATATAAGTGCTAAAAGCAGTGAGCTGAAAGCCTTTTCTCTACTCCTGAAGGATTAGAAAAATGTTGTTGCATGCCATTTCAAGCCATTTCCCAGAAATATGTTGTCCACCAGATCCATTCTCTTCCACAACTTTTTTCCTTTCACACAACTGCTAAGCCTCCTAGTGTGTGTTTTGACAATACTTTTTTTTTTTGTGTTGTTTAAAAACACATTTCATTTATCGTCCTTAGTGTTATACCTTGCTTAGGTGGGTAGACTTGTGAAACTTTCCTAGGCATCAGAGCATGTGACCTTAGCTCCCTTGGAAGCTTAGCTAAATTGAGGAACTTTCAAGGAGTTCAAGGAAATACGACTCTTAAGTAATCAAAATCTAGATTCACAAAAGGTATTCAAGTGCTTGCTAGAATTATGAAAAGCACCTTGTATCCTATTTAAATCTCAGGGACTGCTTGGACACTTCTCGTTAATCATACAGCGTACCTCAGTGAGGCAATTTCCTCCCTCCAGGTCCAGAAGCAGAAAGCACCCTGGTGCCAAGCACAGCTATGCCAGAGCAAGGTTAAATGTCCAGCCAGACACCTCTGTGAATGACACACTTACCTCGAGGAGCGAACACTCACAGATACAGTCCCAGCGTAGGTACGTGAGCAAGGTGCTCGTCAGTGTAAAACACTCACAGCCTCATGCCTGGCGCTGGCTGCAGAGCCCCGGGGCACTGGCTGAGGCCACCAGCACGTACAGAGTGTCAGACCAAGGTCGGCATTGTGGGAGACTTGACTCAGCCTTTGGTGAAAGAGAGGCCTGTTAATTCATGTTGAAGGCTGCTAAAGGTCACCGACACAAGACTTCTGCTTTAAACCTCTCACACAGCAAAGGGTATCTTGTTCCCTTGCTCAGTGCCCACAAGGCCCAGGGATCACAGAGCGTGAAGCTGACACACAAACAAGCAGGCAGCTGGTTTCAACTCCACACTAACTGCGGGGACCATCACTAGCGATTAAATGGCATAGCTTCATTTCTAAGGACAACTAAGGGCGGGGCAGCAAATTTTGAGTTAGGAAACATGAACTAGTACTAAAGAAGTTCAAAAAAAGAAGCATTTGCAATAACAAAAATGAGACAAAAACACAAGCAGTCTCAACATGGGAAGGCAGAAAGTTTAGCAATCTGACAGAAAAATGTAGGCATTGCTTCTTTCTCAGTAGAAAATAATAATTCTTTTAAATATGCTCCAGAATTGCTGCTTTACAATCCTCAAATAACCACAGTTGAAAAGTTTCTCTCCAAACATCTGACATTGAGCAAGGCAAAACTGATCTTGAGAGAAAAAGAAGGGGGAAAAAAAAAAAAAAAAAAAGGAAGTTTAGCTTTTCAGATTAGATATGAATCTATCCAAAAGCCCATTTATAGCAGACGGTAGGTGTGTAGGAGAGTGTGCTGGTTTTGGCTGGGATAGAGTTCATTTTCTTCACAGTAGCTCCTCTGGGGCTGTTTTGGATTTGTGCAGCACAGTGTCAATGATAACACAGGGCTGTTTTCGTTACTGCTGAGCAGGGCTGACACAGAGCCAAGGCCTTTTCTGCTCCTCACCCCACCAGCGAGGAGGCTGGGGGGCACGAGGAGCTGGGAGGGGACACAGCCAGGACAGCTGACCCCAGGGATGTTCCACACTGTATTAACGTCATGCTCAGCATATAAAGCTGGGGGAAGGAGGAGGAAGTGGGAGCATTCAGAGTTATGGCATTTTGTCTTCCCAAGTAGTGATTACACATAATGCAGCCCTGCTTTCCTGGAGTTGGCTGAACACCTGCCTGCCCATGGGAAGTAGGGAATGGATTCCTTGGTTTGCTTTGCTTATGTGCACGGCTTTTGCTTTGCTTATTAAACCATCTTTACTTCAACCCATGAGATTTTTCACTTTTACCCTTCCAATTCTCTCCCCCATCCCTCCCGGGGGGATGAGCAAGCAGCTGCGTGGGGCTTGGTTGCCGGCTGAGGTTAAACCACGACAGGAGGAAAGGTAAGCATGGAGTGAAACAGCCCCACAGGAAAACTCTCACTCACTGTGCAACCTGCACATAGTACAGGTAGAAATACAACCCTGGAAATACTTAGATCCTTGCTTTTGCCATTAAGAAAATCTTATAGACTATTTTATAGTCATTCTACACATATAAGGAGAGCTCATAATACTGGTTATCTTCATATTACATATAAACTTTATTGTATATAAACATTTGATCAAAATCAAGAAGAAAAACAGACAGCAGAGCCAGGCAGTAACTCACAGGAAAGAAAGACAGTAATAGTATGTCAGCACTGGCAGAGTCCCAAGCCTAGCCTACCTGACTCGCATCTCAGCAATGCACCTGGGCTGTGCCAAACAGGCCTGGGATTTAGGATTTATTCAGGTCTGGAAGAAACATGAAGAAAAAGGAAAGAGTAAGGAACTCTCCCAACCCACTCATATCCTGCATGAGCCTTAACAGCAAATCATAAGCCTTCAACTCAAGGGAAAATCAACCAAACTTATGCTATTATCATCTTTCATATGCTCACATCATACAGACACACTTGTGAGACCAAGTCTGTAAATTACACAGTAACCAGAAGCATCCGTCCCACCCTCTTAAAGCTGGGCCACAGAAGAAAAGTTTGGCCTCAGAGCACCACCAGTGATTGCAGTGCTTTGAACAGGGGCCAGTCTGACCAGGCGATCCAGTCAACGGACTGAGACTTCTGCTATGCCCATACTCCCCCAAATCACATTAAGTGGTCTTCAGGTGCGGTGGTTTGCACCTTCAGAGACTGGAAAAACTACACATACATTCTGAACTCTCAGAAATTCAGACTATCACCATTGCAATCTGAAGGCACAACCCACCATGCTTATTCACGTAAGCAAACCCTTACTTCCATAGCTTGTCCCGAAGGAGTAAAAGAACCTGAACAACAGACCAAGACAGGCCTGGATCTTAGATTATGCACAGCCCTAGCCCAGACAGCTTTTAATTTCTCAAGTGTCACAAGGGCAAAAAGAAACATCCCTTTCATGCAGACAAGCAGCAGAAGTTTATAAACGATTCTGTTATACAACTACAATCAACACGCATCAGATGTGTGAAGCAGAGTGGCACTTCTCATAACAATTAGCCCAATGGTGATTGCAAATATTGCAATTGCCAGAAACAGGAACAATAGTGAGTCAGAGCTTCTAGCGCTGTGTACTGGCAGCTGGCACTCACAGTGCAAACCGACAGACGTAATGATATGCTCTCAAACTTTTAGCTGTATGTGGCAGTCACTTACCTCCTGTAGGGCTTTTACCTACTCAGGGCCATAGAGTTGCTGGCTTGTCAGATACACATAGCACCAAGCTCTGCTGACAGACAGGACGAATATCCAGGGATGTGACACTACCTGGATCTCCCACTGTGCAAGTCAGGATCCCACCAGAGTGAATATAGGAGTATAAGGACTGTTTATAAGTGGGATGTGACTGCCACAGGACAAACAATAGAAATACACCTTGGATTAAATCCTGCCACTGCTCCTACTGCCAGCACTAAATACGTGCTCCATCAGGGATAAGGCAAGCCTTCAGGCCTTTTTTAACCTCTCCCAGGTCTCTGCAAGAGGAAAATTCTTTAATCTCCCAGTAGGAGAGAAAAGATCCTCTCCAGTCTCCTCCTTTGCCTCCTGAACATCAGTGGGTCAGAGAGGAAGGTTGAGGCCAGATCAGAAAATCTTTGGTCTGTTATTCCATTCCATTTTATAAGTTCCTCTTGTTGCAGAGTTACTTTTCATAGAATCATAGAACAGTCTGGGTTGGAAGGGACCCCAAGGATCACAGAGTTCCAACCCCCCTGCCACAGGCAGGGGCACCAACCTCCAGGCCTGGATCTACACAAGGTTGCCCAGGGCCCCATCCAACCTGGCCTTGAACACCTCCAGGCACGGGGCATCCACCACCTCTCTGGGCAGCCTGTTCCAGCCCCTCACCACTCTCTCTGTAAAAAACTTCCCCCTAATATCTAATTTAAACCTTCCTTCCTTCAGCTTCAATCCATCCCCCCTTGTCCTGCCATTATCTACCCTTTTAAAAAGTTGGTTCCCCTCCTGTTTGTACGCTCCCTTCAGGTACTGGAAGGCTGCAATGAGGTCCCCCCGCAGCCTTCTCTTCTCTAGGCTGAACAAGCCCAGCTCCCTCAGCCTCTCTTCGTAGGGGAGGTGCTCCAGCCCTCAAATCATCTTCGTGGCCTCCTCTGAACCCTCTCCAACAGTTCTGCATCTTTCTTGTACTGCGGCCCCAGACCTGGACACAGGACTCCAGGTGGGGCCTCACGAGGGCAGAGTAGAGAGGGACGATCACCTCCCTGTCCCTGCTGGCCACCCCTCTTCTGATGGAGCCCAGGATACCATTGGCCTTCCTACTTTTCAGTTCTCTAAACTGATGAATGGTCCCATACTAAGGCCTGGATTTGCAGAAGTATCGAGCATCTACAGTTTGGGTCAGATATTTGAAAACAATAGTTTTGATAACCTTATCAAAACGTTGCAGCCCATTACCAAATGTTATTAATGAGCTAGGTCTGTAGGTTCTTGCGTCTTGCATTCTGCTCCAGTTGAACCAATGATTTTACCACCCAAACAAAATTCCTTTTCCTCCTCCTACCATCTCCATGTGGAAGGTTCCTTACTGAAAGGAGCTTTGAATATCAAGACTTCATGCTAATTCCTGAACCTAAATCTGCAAGTGAACCTGGAAATATTTGGACCCAGACACTGTAGAATGCTATGAAAGCAGTCACCCCAAAGCAGGTGGTGTTACCAAGAGAGCACTGACCCATTTGCTACTTTTCATTCTTTCTATCCTTGAGCCTCAACATGAAATTTTTCACTTCTTTCCTCTCCTTCCACTTGCCCACATTAGCAGAGAATTACACATTTCAAGACCAGATGGGCATTTAGTGCAACCACTGATTTCAAAGAAGCTAGTGTGACTTGCTAGATCATACAACATGTTTTACACCCTCTTTTTAAGTGTCTTGCACACCAGGGAGTGCGCAATACTGGGAATCCAATCCACTAAGACACTGCTGCTGATTTGAGAGAAACAATGACAACTTTGTGAGAAGATTTTGTTTCTTTATCTTCTGTTTATGTGCTTTCCACAAAGCGAAGAGCCTTGCATTCTCAGACAGTACAAGGCTAATGACTGCTACTGCCTTGCATTATTCAACAGGAAGTACACAATTAGAGTCTTATGTTCAGTTTGGTGTTCACATTAGCATCAGGTTATCATAAAATATAATTATGTGAAGCTGTAAATATGTGCTCATCTTTGCTGAAAACCGAGGGCAACACTAGCATTTCAGAAAAAGGCTCACAGCTCTCTTAAAGCACAGCAAAACTTCTGCTTAAGCAAGTTCCCAGGGCATGTTCCCCATGTGGAGTGAGCTGAAAAAATATCTGTAACACCTGATACAAAAGGACCACGAAAGGCTACAGGAACAGCAGAGCAGCACTCAATACAAGAAATACTGCAATAAAACAGGTATTTCTTAGCAAGTGAGTGTCAGGACAATACAAGGAAGGAGCCTTTGCTCTTTACAGACTGCCCTGGGTCAGAGACAGGCATCCAGTGCCTTGTCTCCCAGCTCCTCTCAGTAATCCTTGCTAGCTCACATCATAGTTTTGTAACTCAGGCTGTCCACCTGTGAAATGGGTGACAGTGACACTGGTCCAGTTTGAAAACACTGTGAGTCTGACTACTGGAAGGTGAAGATGAGAGTGAGGCCTTACCAGCTCATCACAGGTCTGGGTTTTATAGATAGGTTCAGTCAGCCAGCCTCCCTGCCCTCATGTATGACTCGGATTGCATCTCCTTGCTGTATGCTATCCTCCCTGATAATAAAGCAGCATCTACCTCCCTCTTGTGGTCCACGGCAAAGAGCATCCCAGTAACACAGGTTACAAGAACGTGGTCCTCTTGAGTCTCATTCCCTACCAAAGGCAACCTAATCATATCAGCATTGCCATAAACTGGTCAGGCTCCGAAGAACTGTGCTTGCAAGAGTACACGTTCCTTTGGTTCACTGTCTCCTTGTCACACATTGCCCTGCTGAAGTGCTATGAATGGGCAGATAAAGCTGTGCCGTGCAATGCTGATGGCTTTAACACAGAGTAGTCCTATGTTAATGGCTTCCTATAGGTCTAATTCATTACAATAATTTGGCACATGGAGTCTTTATTATTAGGCTCCTACCCCAGAATAAATAAAGAGAACTTCAGACTAGAAGAATGGAGCTTCAGGGAGCAAGACTCTCCACAGGGAAATCACACCCAAGGTCCAACAAGAGACCCTCCTGATTTCCTCAGTGCAGTCAGGCAGTGACTGCAGACCCAGCCATCAGTGCAGACTGAATTGCTCATCATTCCAGCCTTCACATCAGGGCACCCTGCAAAGCCTGCAGGAAGCTGTTGATTGCTATGAAACCATTGGGACTTTTGTCAATTTGCAGAAAAGCTTTCTGCTTATTGAGTGCAGAAACAAAACAGGGACAGAAGGAAAAGAGGAGAAAACTGGAGACATGTAATGCCCTCCAACTCCATTGCTACGAAACAGCCCTATTCAGGAGTTATTAGAGGGTCTATTACAGGACTGCGATGGCTCATTAACCAGAGGTGCATGGGTCTGTCTGTCCTTTCTCCTCAGATCTCCTTTCCAAGTTATTCTATTTGTTCACTTATTGAAAAGCAACAAGCTCTCTTCATCCCCTGCTAATGGTAGTGTCCATGTTCCCCTTAGAGACTGCAGTCACTCAAAAAGAAAAGGAACAGGAAAAAGCTTCAGGAATGCTCTTGTCTGTATTCTAGTGCTTGCCTTATTGAATTCAAAATGAAGGCTTTCCCTTTAACCCCGTCCCAAAGAACCTTTTAAAAGTAATCCCACAAAGGCAGATGGATAATGTAGAAGTATATTTTCCTTCTGTGTTGTCTGGAGCATTATGTTTCATAAAATATTAGATATAGGGTCTTTTTTTGAGGGATTGTAAAGAATTCTGTTGCTACGGCATTTACCTTGCTTTTCAGATGACTTTTTAGCCTATCACTCCCCCCATGCTGCTGGCACTATACTTCTCTAGATACGTAAGCTAGTTTAAATCGTAAGACATGGAAGACATTTTGAAACAACCTCCATGCTTTCATACACCAGGGCAGCTATTTATAAAGAGATCCTGAAATTAAATAAGTCTAAGGATCTCCCAAATTAAATGCTTCAGAAAAGAAAGTGGCAGTAAATACATTTTCCCTTTTCAATACAAATGGCCACTGTTATGGATAAAGCATCATCCCACACCCAGGAGAACCACACTACACCTGTCCTTGCTTTCTTTCATTTGCAGACACAGACATTCTTGTAATATAAAGGCAGAGATGTTCCTAGAAGTATGTGATTTTCATGCAGATGTCCCTCAAAAAACCAAAGCAGCCTTCTCCAAAAGACACCTGAAATAAAATCTGAGAGGAACGTATATTATATTGTAAATACATTTTCTTTTAGGTACAGAATGGCTAAATGACTTCCAGTGGAGACCCGCGTTTCATCTAGTCTGTCAGCCAACTTTTTACATGCAAGAACATAGCTTCACATCCAGGACCAAACCGTTTCCATTTTTGCTCTGATAAATTCCTTCTGCCTTTAACCAAGATGAAAATTAAGCATAGAAGTAACTACAGCCACATAGGATTATTCTCATAATTAATAACATGTAGACAGAGGAACCAATCCATCATTTACTAAAACCAAAGCAATCTGTGTTCATTTCAGTGGAATCAGAACTAGCTCAGATATCATATTTGGACAGCAAGACTCAAAATTAGAAGACAAAAAAACCTACTACTTATTTCTGTCAGTCCCCAAATCATCTCCAACATTAGTCTATGGACAGCACATCAAAATGGACACTATGCAAAGTTTCCATTTTAAGTCCTTTTACAGAAGAGGCTGGAATCTTCCCCCTAATACATTCACCACAGATAGAATGGTCACTGGTGTTCAGGGGTGCATGGAAACACATCATCAGCTGTTCTGAGACCTAGACAGGCTTAGCTCGGGGATCCAACAAATCCTAGGGAGGGTCTTGAGGTTTATAAGCTATTTGTCCAACTTGTTATCACACGCCAAGAATAGAAAGGAACAAAATGTTAAATAGAAACACTACCCCTTGGGATTCAGAACACATCTACCCACCTACCTACCCATGACTGTAAGCTGTAGGTGAATGAGCACAGCTAATAAGAGGATATAAGCAAGGATGCTTCCTCTCTATATATAATCATTTACACAGCATGTTCCCACCAATGTGTCACTGCAGATTCCATACAGTCAGAGCTTGTAAGTACCATCTCGTGAAAGACTATCTCGTAATAATGACTAATAAAGCTCCTGAAGGCCATCTCTCATCACCAACCAGGCTGCTAAATCCAGACCTGACTATAGCATTTAAGCGCTTTGCAACTTAGCAAAGACCCAATGAGATGCACCTTCTGCTTTTCTTTCTTTTGAGGATAAAAACTTTATGGGAATGAAGTCTTAGCAAAAACCAGTAGAAAATCCTGCCCCTAATGAGGCAATGGGAGCTTTGCCATCAGCTTGCACTGGAGAACTGCCAGGATCTCATTTCCACTGCCTGACTCCATGCACACTGAAATCAGTGGAAGCCCTCCTGCTTATTCCAGTGTGTACAGCCTGAAGTCCCTAACAATTTGCTTTGTATTAATTGCCTTGTAGAGGCATGTTTGAGTTCACCTCTGAACAGCATGCAATAAATTGCAGAAGTCCTATTCCTCTAGCAAATTTCTCCAAGGCTATTTAAAGAATGTTCTCTGATTTTCCTTGCTGTTGCAAATTCCAGAAGAGAGTCTAATAAATACTATATTTAAAATTCATACTTGCTCTTCACTATATGAAACAACAAAAAACAATAAAAGTTCTTTAATATCTTTGGTTAAGAAAAATGAGACCAATTTTTTTTTTCCTTTCACTCTGGTCATTAAAGTATATTAAACCGATTTTATTTGTTTGGCCAAATTCCAGAAAGGACTCATTATTTAGATTGTTTTAAAATTTTCTCAGGCTTTAAATATTTAATATAGTTGAAACCATTCTTTTTTTGTGACCTATACTGCTCTCTTGCTGCCTTCAGTATAAGTTTACTAATCATTTTATAACTAAGACATTGGGCATTTGTAGATTCTGCAAGCTTAATGCACCAAAGTCTTGATCCAGAAAATCTTTAAGTAAACAACTTGAAGTAAACCCTTATGTCAGAGTATACATTCTTCTCATAGAGAAGAAATTTATTCTCTTACTTAGCTCTTTATGAGATGAAGCCTTGCTGTAGATATCAATGGATGTTTCAAGAACACTGCAGTAAGCATCCATTTTTCACTCACAGTGTTGGTTTCTGAAACTGAACTGAAAAAAGTTGAGATAATAGTTAGGCAAAAGCCTATTGACCACCTCTAACATTGCCCATAGACCCACTAACAGGAATAAACTCCAGTAGTATTCTAATCAGTTACATGATTAAATATGCAAAGCAGACATCCTCATCAATTCAGTAATGAATGGCAAAATGGATGATAAGAGAGCATAGACACCAGCCTATTTTTCTATTACTCCAGCTTTTCTTTTTAAAACAGATAGGACAGACCAACTGATTAAAATCCCTTTAATTTCCTCTTCTTTTAACGTCAATTAAACTTCTCTAACATGAAGGGAACATAGGGGAAGGCACAAAGCAACAATGCAATACTAATTACCTAGCAAGGGAACAAGATGATAATGATTAACCATGAAATTTTTTATCTAGAATGAAAGCATTTTGAGCGAAGGAGAATTCTGATTGGCTTGTATGTGTGTGGTTTATTGATACAGACTGAAGGAGCCCTGCCCCAGCCACCCTGGGTGCAGAGACGCTGTCATCGTACTGTTGCACAATTCTACCTTTTCACAAAACAGAATTCCTATTTTCTGGTTGGTTGTGCATTTGATCTGCATAATCACCCCACAGCTATGCAAAGCTCCATGCTCTGAGCAGATGACAGCAACATTTAATCCAAGGTCAGTGATTTCCTTTAATTATTGTAATTTTATTTTCTTTTTTTCAGTCAGCCATACACTCTGCATGGTTCTCTGCTCTCCCTGCTGGAACAGATATGTTTCCCCAGCTTGCTTACATAAAACAAAATCTAAAAACCCTATGACAAACCTGGGCAGATATTCTTCCCTAAATGACTCTGTCTGAAAGGTGCACAGCAGCAAATGTGCCACATAGAAAGCACCACATAGAAAGGAGGAAGACTTTAGCTGAAAAGTTTTCACATGGTTACCCTTCCTGCCTTGTCCACCAGCATTCCCCATTTACAGGCCTTACACAGTTGACTCAGGGAACTGAGGGCCGGGCTGCCTGCTGCTGCAGAAGTTACTAAGCCAAAGAGAAACCCTCTAAGGTTTCCCTCTCATTCTTTCCCCTAAAACAGTCCTTAATAGAGAAAAGCACTTGAGTGGTTGCTATACTAGAAGCTCCGCTTCTCTTACAAACTCACAGATTATAGAGTGCTCCCTTGAGAGCCATCCTCCTCCCATAGCAGCCAGAAGCCTTCCCACAGCAAATGGATACCTTGTCATCATACCTTCCCTATTGCCGTGATATCACATACCCACTTTATCACTGGCAGGGTTCCCGCCTGAGAGGTGTCAGCAGATGGGACCTAGAGGGAGGTAAATGCATTTCCCAGCTCTATTACCTCCCATGTGGGTTCCCATTTGGAGACCCCAACACAGCCAGAGATGGGTGCTGTGAGAAACAGCTTCTCCCTTCCACTCGATGTAGAAATTGTCAGGGCTCCTACGGAGGGGCACCATGCTGGGACAGGCAGAAGGAGAGCGTTTTCTCTCTTGGAGTTTATTCAACCCAGGATACACTTATTATTTCCTCAACAGGAAGCCCCTTCCAGTTATCATTATAATAATGCATGTCTCCATGGATACATAGCTTCCTTTATAATAATTCACCCATGAAAAGGCAAGAAAAACAGACAGTTGAGAAAGCACTGAGCTCTCTTCTTTTATTTTTGTTTCAGTCTCAGTGAATAGGAATTCACTTCATGTTTTAGGAGTCATTAGGAGCCTAAAGACTGTAGCAGCTTTTAAAAAATTGGCCACTTAAATCTGAGTTGCAGTGATGTTACTGGTGAGACTGAGTAAAGATGGCCCTGCATAAGAATGAGCAAGTCCCTTCACAGAGTTAACCATGCAGCAAGCACAACGAGACCAAGCAAAAAGGTCCACCTTGCCATTATAGCTCATGGGGCAATGCACTCGGTCTGTCCAAGTACCCTCCCGTTTCTCCAGCTGGCAGGGATCCCCGTGCTGGAGGCAGGTGGGGTTTCAGTACTCCACAAGGCAGCAAACGCACATTCAGCAAAGACAGGTAGCTGAAGTGGCTTGATGCCATCTTCCTTCTTTCTCCCAAATCCAAAGCCATAGAAGAAACAGCTGTGTGTAACAGAAAACAACTCAAAATCTACTTAAATTTGCACTGGCTGCTACAGAGTCAGGGGGCTGACCAGCCAATAAACCTCGTC
>JMFS01050860.1:0-22763 GCA_000699545.1 Podiceps cristatus
AGGACTTGCCCTTGGTGAAGCTGTGCTGGGTCAATCATAAGATTATTGAAACTGGTATTTGGAAAGCCTCTCAGTAAAGCAGATTTAAGATTCCATGAGAGAAGTCCTCACATCACTGTACTAAGGAAGGCTACTGTTAGGAAATCTAAATAAGTCAGTTTAAGAACTAGGAGTAGTATACAGACTTCTTATTCTCTTCTTATTCACTATACAGCTAAACCAATTTTGTTGGCTTCCTGAAATGCAGTAATGTAATGAAATCCAAATCTAAAATATGAATGTAGCCTTAGGAAGGTGATTGTAGTTTAGCCCATTCTCTTAAGCTTTCCTGTCTTAAGACCTTAAGCCCATCTAGAGACGTGGTCTCTGGTTACAGGGCAAGGTCTGTCTGGGCTAGCCACGTAGCCTGACGGCTTTTTAATAATTGTCACTATCTTTGATACTGTTAAGGACACCAGTTTACATCAGCTTGGCTTTTTGTTTCTCTTACTCCTTTGAATCACAGTACTGCTCCTTTAAGTTGTTTTATATCTATGATTCAAGCAAATTAATTATGAGAGCAATGTTTTCTAAAGAATATGGATTTCCATGTATAAAAGGGAATTTGGTCAAGGCACAATGTATTAATTTGAAGTAGTCCCATGTGATCTTTTCCATTTGTTGAGCTAATCCAAAACAGTTCTTACCAATTTTAGTAAGAAGTGAATCTTTTTAACATTTGTCAGTTGATGTTTTTATTTTCAAGCAGCATTATTGCTCTTTCATGTCAAAATTCAGTTTTGCAGCATTCCAATATGTCATTTCAGTCATTTCTATCTGTCCGTATTAGAGTTGTATGCCGTTGCGACAAGAAGCCTTCAGTGCATGTACTTCCCAGAGAAATCTTGTCAGTAGGAGAATTTAATTAACCGTCATGAGTCTGTACAAGCTGCCCACCTAGGGTGATGAGGATCGGAGGACCGGTGAGGACACAGAGCCAATATGATCTCTCACAGCAAACAGAGGTGTAGGGATGGAAACGGTAGGCATGAAACTGTCCAAATAGAAGAGCTATGAATGAGTAAATAATTGGTTTAGACTGTGTTTGACTAACACTGTGTGAACATGAGCAGAGGATAAAACTGCCTAATCCTTTGGAATATAGACAGGCATGTGGCTGCTAACCTGAAGCATGTGCTATAGTTAGTGTAACAATAAGGAATTCTAGACTTGGTTATGATAGGAACTAGCAGGGGAGAAGGGTTACTCTTTTGTCTTCAACTGCATATAGCCAGACTGGCTTATATATACTACTGTAGATATCTGCAGTGCAAGTTATGTTGAACTTGGGTGTCACATAATTCTCAGTCTTGTGTACAGTTTAAACACTGGTATTTTAAATAGTCTGTTCTCAAACAACATAAACCAAATACAGAATCCTTGCTCCCACCTGCTTTTTTGGTGGTGAAGCCCTCTGAAAGCAGGAGAAACTATCATCTAGGTCCTTTCTCCCTGCTCTCCCTGGAATAAAGGATGCAGTCAAGGAAAATGAGTATAGCCATATGCGAGTGTACTCAACTGTCGTAATAGCGCTAAGAAATGCCACAGCATGATGACATTTGCGTGAACAAATAATAATGTTGTAAGGCTGAAGGCACTTATGTCTGACTTACAGCCAGTGCAGTAGTATTTGTGAATTGCACTAAAGGCAGTCACAGACGATTCCCAAAAGTCAACAAAAGGTTGCATTTCAAAGCTAGAGGGAAGAAATTTTATATTTTTTCAACTTCTCTCTGATAAAAAAACCCAGTTGCTTTCTAATTTGTTTTGCAGGTATGTTGCCAGCTGGATAGAAACAAGGAGCTATCAATCTGAAAAGGCCATCTTGACTGTTCTTTCTGATAAGTATGTGCCTCCTTACTTAGAACAACTCAGAACAAGATTTAAACTGTTACTCCTATTCCCGAGAATAGTATAGTTTAGGTATGCATTGGGGTTAAAACTATTTATATTTTAAGAAACAGTATTTCTGAAACATCCACTGTTCATGTGGTCCCATGCAGGAGTAAAAATGCTTAAAATTACTGTGCATCTGGAACATGTGTGAGATGAAAATGAGAGGGTCCTATATATCGAACCTGGACTGTTATTTTGGAGACTTACAGGGATTCACAGGTTTCGTATTGCAGCAGTCCACTGTAACAAGAAGAAACGTAGCATCTTTATGGCACTGCACATAATTCCTCGACTTCTCAGTTCTTGCGTTGCTTCTGTTCGTAATGTCATAGGTAGCTTAGGGCTAGCCATTTCATCTCTCTATACAAGCGTTCTGCCTCTCCCTAATTAAATGTTCACTAAATTCATTAGCGTTAGTTACTCTCACACTCTGATAATGAGGCCCTACATTATTAAATGTTATTAAAGGATGGAGCTGAGCTGTTTCTTTCATATATAAATGATCTGATACTGCACATCCTTATGTTGACATTTTACATTTACTTAATACGCCTTGTCATTCTAAACTCTTATGAGTGTTTGCCTGCTTCTAAATAAGCCAATATGAGAGGAGAAAACTAATTATTGAGTATGAGTGTTAAGAATTTGCCATAACTTACATGCCTGAACTGTGCCATCATTTTCATATACCTGCTTTTAGTAGTGTAAAATGAAGGTATTTTGATACACTTTATCAGAAGACCTCTTGATGCCTTTGACCTCTGAAAGGGGCTCATAGACAATAAGGAAGCACAGGAAGGCGTTGCAGTCTCGTTACTTAAATTTAAATACCTTATTGAGGTCACTGTCACCTTCCTGTGAAGTAAGACTGACAGGTCACTCTCTTCACATATTTATTTATTGCAGACACTCTGTTCTCTGCTGACTTCTTTTCTGACCACTGAAAACGTGCCAGTGGATTGCCGCAGAGAGCTCTGTGAGATATATTTTGTCTTTGCTTGTATTTGGGCATTTGGTGGGGTGCTCTTTCAAGATCAGGTAAGTTAATGACCAAGTTATCTCCCTGTGCTTGAAAAACAGATATAATATATATATACATGCCTACCTACATATTTAAACATATATATACACACATACGCATATGCATTTATATGTATATGCAGGTTTCTACTCACTAATACTGATAAGGAGTGCAGAGCAATGGCCCGTGCATCTCATTTGTTGGCCTGTAGTACTGTGTACTTTAGGTATCAGAGCTCATCTGTAAATGAGCTAACTTGACCGGAGGGAGCTGACTGCCTATGGTGCAAGACTTTGTGCAGTCATTTACTATGCAGAGAGAAGCTATGTTTACTTAAGGAAGTGTTACCTATTGTACTTTTTATCTATATTAAAGTTCCTGGCAAGCAACAAAGAGTAATGTGAGGGTCATGCCTAGCAGAATTAAAGCATTTAGTAAAGGGCTGGACAGATGTATGTTTAATTTCACCTATTGGATTTATACTGAGAAATGTTGATATAAGCAAGGCACTATAATGCACTCCCCTTAGTGAGATTTTTTTTATTGTGGTGCTACACACCGCAAGAAGAAAGAAGGTTTGAAGAAGAAAGTTCTAAAATTTCACAGTTACTTGTCAGTGTTTTTCTTAGACCTTGATTTCTTGAGAAATGTCTAGTTGTACTTACCTATTAAAGAGTAAAACATGCAGTTGGCTTTACTGCTGTTTAAATTAGATGAAGCCCTTGTGAAGGAACAAATTTGTAAGTGTGTCATCCATAGGTAAAGGAGCACTTTGCATGAGTTGAAGAATCAGGAGTAGGCTGAAAAAGCTTGTGGGTTCAGATGAAGACAGGGAGATTGGTAAGCAGTTCCTCTCATGGGCAAAACAGACTTGATTTGGGGGGAAAAAAAAAAAGAAAATTGTTGCCAATTAAATGAGATTTGGGTAGTGAGAAACAAAGGCAAACATTAAAACAAAACTTCTCCCCCTTCTGCCCCCCCAAACTCAGCTTCACTCCTGACTCTTCTACACCCCCACTCCAAGCACCATTTTATAGCTTTCAAACTAGCAAGCTGAAATCAGCTGCTGGTGGCTTAAGGAGATGAAGGCAGTGAAGTTTCCATCCCAGGGCACAGTGTTCGATTATTACCTTGATCCAGAGATGAGGAAGTTCCTGCCCTGGGTGGATAAGGTCCCAAGTCCTGACGTGGATCTCAATGCACCCCTGCAGGTACCGTGCACACCAGTGACCACACGCTGAGCATTGCTAGATGCAGGAACGTTTTAGGGCCTCGTCATGATTACTGACATCTTGGATGTCCTGGAAGTAACACTGTCTAGATATGTTTGGATAAATCCCTGCTGTCTGGGCCACGTGCCTTTAGTTGAGTCTCGAGGATGAACAATAAAGCAATGATGTTATTGATTTTTATATTATTAAAGCACTCCTGAAGACATAACCATGTTCAATTTGTTAGTGGTTTATACCCTTTTTCCACAGCAGGAGAAATTCAGGCTCTAGGTCCATTTAATCATTGAAAGTAATGCCCACAGCAACTGTACACCACAAGTGGAAGTATTAACATTTTTCTATTGCCGGCTTTATGCACAGATTTTTTTTGCCAGTTTAGTTCCCTTTGTACTAAAGGAAGTATGTGAGGTCTAGGGGAAGCAAATCACTTTATCATCTTTCCATTTTGCTTTTGATCAACTTACAAAGTTAGAACTATATTTGTGGAATACAAATTGTAGAAGCTACAATAGTATGATATATACCTGTCAGTGGAGAAATAGAAACCATGAGCTATTAGTTGTAATTGGCTCAGTTTGGGGGTTTGGTTGTTTTTACTCTTTTTTTTTTTTCAGTGTGTTTCACAAAGAATATTCTAAAATGCTTCATGGTGATTTGATTGCATTAACTTGTTGGTCTTTTTAAATGCTTAGATGAGTAGGAATTTTCCTGGGGAGGTAAGAAGTTTGTGGGCATAGAAACATGGAGCTGACAATCAAAAGCCATTCTCCATTACCAGTTATCCTGTAACAACTTCTCTTTGAGGGTTAATAGTTCATAGGAAAATACAGAGCTTGGAAAAGAAAGCTTTATCAGGCAATGAAAGTTTTAGATGCTCACAGTAAGTAAAGATCATATATCACCAACTATTTTCCCAAACAGTTTTAGGCATGCTGAAAGCCAGGCCAAAAAAGTAAATGGAAGCACTAATTGAAAAATTAAGCCTACTACCTGTTGCACCAGCCTTTATTTCTCTACCAGTTTTTGGGAGACTGGCATTCTGTAAAGGTTGAGATGGAACCGATGCATTTCAGCTACAACCTGATTTCAAAATCTTCCTACTACAAGAAATTGAATACAAATTTTCAAGTACAAATGCTGTGTAAAAAGTAATCCTGTAGAATCTAGTAATTATGTTTGAGAACAAGAGGATGGTGTATCTGTCCTAGCCAGAGAGAGAGACAGAGATTACTGTTTGCTTTTAAAACTAAACTGTTGTGCAAGTGTTAGATTTTTTATTTTTTTTTCCTTTTCAATTTCAGGCAATCTTTGTTCACACATCTGAGACTGCACATCTCAAATATTTTATTGATTTAACAAAAGGCAAACCAGTCAGGCTTGTTGAAAATGCCAGAGTAGGAAAAATTGTTTGTAGGTGATAGACTTGCTGCTCTCTCTGAAGACTACCTTCTGGCTAACATCCCTCTCAACTACTACACATCAGCAGTGCTCCAGAGTAAGTTCCATGCAGTTGCAAGAAACTTATCTTTCCTCAACAGAAAAGGTGAAAAATATTACTCAGTTGTTACGATCTCATTACAGCTGTTGGCTGCTGCCATCGTCTGGGTCTTGACAAGCTCATCACTTTGCAAAGTGGAAAACTTGGAAAAGTTGGGGCAGGCAAGAGGAAAGGAGGAGGATGAAACTTTTTGGGGCAAGCTAGCACTGACACTGTGCTCCCACAAGTTGCTCTATGCGTGTGGACAAGAGAAAATTTAGCTTTACCTATGTTAACAAAAAGCCTTGAGCCAGCTTTGGTGTCTCTCGCATTGTACCTGTAGATGTACCAAAAAGGACAGCCGGGAGTTGGGCTTGCTTTTGCTAGGCGCCGTGCAGTCCCCAAGTACAAGGGTCCCTGCCTCGAGAAGTCTGGAGTCTCCATAGGTGAGATGGATGCAGAGCAAAGGAAACGTTAATATCGCACACGGGTGGAAGGAGCTGTATGTTGGCCGAAAATGTTACACTGGTGGTAGGTTTTGGAACAAGAGGACTCAGTCAAAGTAAAATAGGCCCATAAAAGCTTGCTCTGTCTCTTCTGCTTTTCGTGAACAACACAGTCAAGGGAGAGCCCAGAGCCCAGATATGCACTCTTTGCCTTTCTTTTATCCTTCCGGTAATTTGAGCTGACACAGCTATACAGAAAATAATGACATGCCCTATTCACTGTACAGCTTTGCACAGCTGTAAAAAGCACTAGAGAAAGAAGTGAATACACTGGCTTATCCTCTCATATATCTGGGAAAAGATACAGAAAACAATTTCTCACTTTTAAAAACTTTCCAAAATGTAAGGAGTCTTCAGATAAAATCTTTAGAAGCATTTAAGTTTGCTTGATGGTTAATTTAACTACTTGTGGAATCAAATTTTTAATTTTCTAGGCAATCTATATTACTGCTAATAAATCAAATTTTCACTAGCCTAAAAAACCCCAAAAAGTATAAACCCATAAATCTCCATTGAATAAGTTTTTATCCTGCTTTTTCTTTCCTGTCTTGTGATGATTTTTTTCTGCATTCAGGTCAGATAAGCAAATACCCCTTTCAGTTTACTTTGTACCTTAGTTTATTCTTTGAAGTGTTTCCAAATTCATGTTAACGTAGAATCCCACAGTAACAGAACTTAATTGCCTTTTTGCCCCTCTCAGTGAATGGAGAGATCAGGAGAGAAGAAACCTGCTGTGAGTCAGAGTGAGATCATGAGCTGTTGCCAACTGTCATAGCTCCTTTATGGGGAATCAGCCTTAAAGACTTTTCAGGTATTCCTCTGATCAGAGAGGGATTTTTTAGGTAATGATTGCCATTCCAGCAGCAACCGTGACCAAGGGACTAGAGCACAAAAGGCTAACACTTTCCACCGCAAACAGGAGATGATGAAAGGAGCTCCTAGGCAGCAAAGGTTGGGTATTCTTGCAGGAAACTTCTTAAATGAACCAAATAGGTAAAGTCAGTATCACAGGGGCTTTCTCTGCAAGAGTATCACACCCACCAACTGTACTGTGGCATAAAATTTGAGAGTTAATGAACCATTAAGGATTTGCTGTGAAATGTTAGTGGTATTCCTTCAGATTTGAAGTCAGTGCTGTAAAACGTCCAGTACTCCTTCTAAGAAATATTAAGAGATGAACAAAGAAGTGGACTCCTCTGGTTGTCTGCAGCTCTTCCTTCTGTCCGCTGCTCTTCAGCCAAGTTTCTCTTGTTAAATGCTCTGTTAGCAAGTCCCTGTGCTAATCACAGTGGGCAACAAACTGCATGACAATTCAGAAATGAATATATTGTGTTTGCTTTCCACTGTGTTTACAATATTTTTTCCAGTGATCTGTGACAGAATGATTTTGTACTGTCATGTACAGCTCAGAACGAACACCTCTTACGTTTTTTGTGTGTTCCAGTGTTTCTTCCTATAAAATGCATTCAAGTGATACACTGAAATCCCTTCATTATCTGTTTTAGGCTACCACTCCAAGCAATTGTTTGGAACAATCAAATTGTTGGGGTGTTTTTTGGTAGGTTTGTGGGGTTTTTTCTGTGGTATTTTTGGTTGGTTTTGATGTTGTTGTTGGAGTTTTTCCATTTTGTTTGGTTTTTTTTGGGGGGGTGTTTTGGTTTTTAATGGAAAGAAGCATTCACATCAAATTACATAAATGAGCAGTTTAAGTGTCAGTACCAAAAGAAGAGCTTAAGAGCTGAACTTGTTGAAGTATAGGCATTCGCTACACTGCTGTGTGCTTTCCACAGTGTAGAGGTTAAAAGATTTTTCTTACAAATCATAGCACTTTTAATCTGCAGTATTTTCTGCCAGTTCCATCCTATCTGTATCCACAACTTTTTTTGAGGTATTTGCTAGAGTGGGTGAGATTAGCATGTAGTGTTGAGTTTTATTTAGCATTCCCCCGAGGCATATGACTCACTCGCTCTGCCTCTAGAACAGCAGATAATTTAAAAATGTTACTTGATGGAGGCAGGTTCTGATGCAAACTAATATTGGTACATTAACTTTTGGGTCTTTAATAGTACTAAAATCTGGAACAGTGCCACAGAGGAGAAATTTGCATAAACATTTATATACAAATAAAATATCTTTCCTTATGTACTGTAACAATGCAGTATTTTAAAAATACAGGAGTAATTATAATTCTGGACATTATTTAAAATTTCCATAAGGTTATGGATCAAGGAGGAGTATTACTAATTTGGGGTTTAAAAGTACAAGTATTTGTGTACCTCAGCTAAAAGAAGATGATCTTCTTTTACCTAAGATTTTAAGGTAATTAAAATACTGCAAACTTTTAATATCCACACAGTTTCTGCAAAAAGTTTTTTTCCTTTTCCTAGTGTAAAAGCAAGTGCAATCATGTCTTTCCCTCCCCCCACCCCCGGCAATTTTATGATCATCCAATTGCAAATATGTTGAGGTTCCACATTTCTATCTTGTCCTCCAACACACCTTCACTTTTTATCTGCTTACTTTTCTTCTCCACAGTCATCAACCATCCTTTTAGCTGACTGTGATTAGACAGAAATGCCCTTGGAAGCATTTGTTACCTTTCTTGAATTGGCCAGACAAAATCACTGTTGAGGTTTGCAGATGATTTATTTCACTGCTTGAAAAATCTAAGATGACAACACAATACTCATTTTGTCTCAATGGAAACTACTGTGATATATTTGTTTATTCTGCTTTGCCTAAGTAACCCAAAAGTCTGCAAGTCAGAACCACGGCAGTGCTGTGACATACAGCATCCAGTTGTCACTATGCAAATGCAGTTTCCATTTCCTCCAAGCTCTCATGAACAAGTTGCCCAGTTTTTGAAAATCCAAGATAAGTTCAAACCTATATATTTACATTTCACTTTTTTCTATCTAACCCAAAGGATTTTAACATACAGCTTAGTATAATGTAAAAAAGTAAGAAGGATGTAGTCTGCTGTTTTGTTTTGTTTTGTTTTTTTTCCCCCTCACCCTCCTTTCTTCTTGACAAATAATTAAGTAAGAAAAAAATGTGGACTTGGTCATCTCAAAACCACTAGCAGATGTAGCCCAAATTCACAATACTGTTGACTAGACAAAAAGTTCTGGGCTAGATGCACAAAACTTTTGAGAGATCTTTTTCCTTTTGCCCAGCAGTATTGACTGAGAAATCTCATGCCTATAAGATCTGAATTAAATTCTCTCCTGTGCTGAAAAGGTTGTAACCACCATCTTCCCTAAATGTTTCATAACCACATTTGGTTCAAATCCCTGATCTGAATGAGGCAGAGAAAGCTTTTGAAATTAGTCTGCTCACTGAAGATGAGAGCTCCAGTCACTGGGGCGTGCTGAAGTTTCCCTTGAAGTCCACCAATTAGTGTGGTTTCATTTTGTGCAAAACATCTATGTGATCATTTAGACAACAAAAATATATGACCTAGGAAGGAAAATACATGAAATAGATTCCAGTCCTGCTTTAATAAATTCCTAATGATGATGAACCAGAGTTGCCTGTGCAGTTGGAAATCAAGCTTCCATGGAAGGTGAATCCTTTATTGTGAACCTTTGGAGCACTTCACTAAGTGGCAAAAATTGAGGATCCCATCATACCAAAGCTCAGTATTTTAATAATGCTTAATACAAATAGTTTTCTTCTGTATTTTCACGATGACTTAGCAGCTTTGTGTAGTCTGCCTCTTATATCTCTAAGGGAAGCAGTGCAGTTGGATATAAACTGTATAAATACAAAATTTATGTCTTAGGATTTCACAGATCTGATGAATGCATAAGGGTGTTTGAATTCATTTGCTCACTGTTGTAATTTTTTTATCTAATGGTCTGCATTCAGAGTCATGTAAGCACCTTATTTTGGAGGGAATAGGCTGAAATTTAATACAATCATTTTAATATTCCTTAGTATGGCAGATGCCATGCTAGTGTCCTGATTAAATTATATATATCATTCATATTTGTACAGCTTTATATACGTTGAAGTCCTTGCTTAATCTTTCCCAAGAGGAGGAGAAAATAAGCTTCTTCACTAGTAAACTTGCTGAACATCACAGTATCTGGGGATTTCACGTTCAAAGCATTTCAGTTCCGAAGGATGCAGATGGATATGTGGTGAGATTTTCTAAAGCCATGAAGGAGTCAATCAGCTAAATCAACAAAACTCTTCTGGAATTCAGAATCCCAGTGTGATGTTTTTTCATAAGGCACTCTGTAAGTTTCACTGATTGCTAAGGACTTCAGTAATTTGAAAACCCTTGTAGGTGGTGAAACGTTTCATAAATTTTAGCCAGCATGATTTTGAATTCTTGACTTTGTTTAGTGTCAGTTGCTTAGTATAGTGATAATTTTTATGTATGTTGTGTTTTATTTTAGAGATGCTTGGAAAAAATGCTGGAGGAAAAAGCTGGTCATAACTATGGTCCAGTAAGAAATAAGAAAGCTAACTGTTTAATTGATGATTTGAATATGTCTGCAGTGGATGGATGTGGAACAGGTCAACCTCCTGCATATATTCAGCAGCATATACATTATGGACACTGGTGAGCATTTGCTTCTTACTTAATGTTATGGTATACTACTTGTATTGTGGTCCCTGATGAGATCCCTAAACCACATGGAAACAGAAAGCTTCAAGGAGAATTGCTTAAAAAGCATATTCTCCCTGGAGGTTATAAACAATCTCAGAAAAGAGAAGCAGAAAGTGAAAGGGCTATAGTCTTGGAAGGAAAGTATCCTTCAGCTGCTCCTGATGGAGCTGCTGGATGTGGACCCTATCAATTGACCTGATGAGAAGAGGGATGTCTGAGACACAGAAGTTGATTCCTTAAATTGCAGCTTGCCAGATGTTCAGCCTTTACCACCCTCTGTCTTTTCATCACCCTGTACAGATGACAGACATAATCCACAGAGACTTAATAATACTGGTTCAAATTGAATGGTCTTTCTCTGCCATGAGAACAAAACCACAGGAGATGACCACTGAAGGATGATTAAGTTGATTTGGGTAACTAAGGTAATTCCCTCCTTACTTTCCAAAGCACAGTTTAATTTTTGGGGCAGTTAAAATGTATTAGTATCCTTTCATCAGAGTCTGTGGAAAGAGAAAGTTTTCCGTTTAAAATCGACTGATTAGTGATTGATTTCATTCTGTTACAGGAGGATCTATATATTTTGTAAATACTTCATTGTTATTATAAATGTGTATTAGATTCTTGTTCATATACAAGCATGTCACTTTTACGTGACGAAAACATGACATACAAAATACATTGTGAATGATCTGAGAGTAACGAAGTAATCAGACATTTTAAGAAAAAAAGTTAAATACACATAACTGCCTGTGTATTGCCAAAAGGAGTTGCACGGACAGACAGGCACTCCGCGCACAAACCCAGCCGTATGTCTGTGGTATTAGGGGGCTGAGTGTACCTACTCAGTTCTCTGCTGCTTCACCATGTGTTCAAGGACTTTACCCATAAAGCTAAACCATCTGTTTCATAGAAGGTTCTTCTTTTCACTGGCATTTACGCAGTGCTCTGTAATTGCGACCAAGGTGAGGCAAGAACATCTGTACTGTTCTTGCCTCTTTTAAGGCAGATTCAATTGAACCATATCAGCTTTTAACTAGGTCATACTTCATCTCACAACGGAATGATACTAGGCATCAGCTGAATATCTTGTTAAGGAACAAGACGTAAAGAGAAAAAAGGCAGTGACTGCTCAAATCTGAAGAATCTCTAGCTCAGAGAAATCAATCGTGTCTAGTTCAGTGATGCACAAAGCTAACATCTCAATGCCCTTCTGTTTTCTTCCCAGCGCTACGTGCTTTTCTAGCCAGGAATCTTTTTGTTTTCTCCCAAAAATTTCAAACTTCAGATCTTAAGTCTCTACTGCTTAAAACTGTTGATGCTCCTTTCTTTTGAATAGCTTTGAATTGTTTCTTTTGAAACAAAACCAAACCAAAAATTTAAAATCTCCATTTTACAAAAAAAAAAAAAAAAGAATCAAATTAGGAAAAAAGTTGACCATGCTATTAAGGAATTTTAAACATGACCATTTGAAATTCTAAAATAGTGTAGAATTTGTTGCAAACACATGGGAAAAAGGAGACTGCATTATACTATGATTGAAGTTCTGAGGAGAATTTGTTGATTTAAGGAGGGAATGGCTGCATTATGTATGAGTTTTCCTTCTACAGTGGTTTTTTGTTGGTTTTTTTGTTGTTGGTGGTGCTTTGGTTTTTTTTTTTGTTTGGTTTTTTTTTTAAAAGATGGTACTTAGTTCAGTTGTACACTAACTTCTAAAGAAACAAGACAGTCTTCAGATTTGGGCAATCAGAACTCAAATTGCCAGCTTCTGAAAGCCTCCTTTTTTTTTTTTTTTTTTTTTTTTTTTTTAAATAAAAGTGGCCTCTTTTTTTTTCCTTTTAATTCACCTAGAGTTGTGTCATCTGGAGAACACCAAATAATATCTATCGGATGATGCTGGAAAAAACAAAAAAAAACCAAAGAAAACAAAACCCAAACAAACCAACAAACAAGCAGTGATCTTTCAAGCATGCCACTTCATATTCTATGATGATCTTGGCTGGTTTTTTATCTTACTGAGATATGTTAATTTTGTCTGCTCTCATCTATGATAGTTGTGTGTATTCTCAAACTGTTTTGAACTTCGACTATGTTGTACTCATCCAAGTTTGTTTGGAGCCAGTTTCATTTTTAAAAATGTGTCTCTATCATCATTAGAATGTTTTGTGAGAATGTAATTTCAACAAAACTTCAACAAAACTTGAAAACAAAATTTCAAGATTTCAACAAAAATGTTGAATATTATGTGAAATAAATTGTGGAATTTTTTCTTAATTTTAAAATCTCAGTCTTAATTTTATACCTCCATGGCCATTTGTATTCCAGATTTCCCATAGGGCAAAAATGTTGATTCTTCAACTGAGGCTTAAGCCTGGAAAAAGGACAGTATTTTGTCACTAATATTAATCAAGCTATATTTTCTTTCTCGGGTATGTTAGGCGGAAACTAACTATTAAAGAAATTCATAATTGTCAGTATATTGCCTGTATGAATCCAAGTGCTGGCAGCTTCACTCTGAACCCTAGACTCCAGGTACGGTTTGAAGTGTCACTATAGCAATCCTGTATTTAATACTGTTTAGCTTTTCACTGCAATAGGTAGGAGATGAAAGGGAATGGGAGAAAATAGTGTCTGAAACTTAGTACAGGTTCAAAATCCTGCTGTTCCTACAGCTAAACAGAAACAGACACACCATATTTATTACGATATTGAGATTCCCCTGAATTGCATAGCAATTGCAGTCTCATGTGGTCCTTCACCGGGCAGATGTGCCCTTGGGGCTCATAGCCAGACATGCAACTGCTGTGGAACTGCATTAAGGATGAGGCTAGAAATTAAGTCTTTTCCGTGACACACAAATAACTGTGTTTTCACCAGGCTGTACTGTCATTTAACACTTCATGGACTCTGCTGTCTGATGCTGGAGAATGTTCATCTCCTTTTCCCTTTTCATTTTCAGAGACATTTTGTGGTATTTGCTTTATACTTGCCTTCTTCAGATTCCCTGAATACCATCTATAGCAGGATAGTTTGCTTCCACTTCCAGCTACATGCTTTCACTCCGTCAGTAATCAAGACTATTCCAGCCATAGTACAAGCAGCCATATGGCTTCACCAAATGGTGGCTCAAAACTTCCCACAAACTCCTATTAAGTTGCACTGTATCTTTAACATGAGAGACTTCTCCAATGTCTTCCAGGTCTTCTTCCCCCCAGGAAAGGGGTAGAAAGCTAAGAAAAGATACTTAGTGGAAATAGATCAATGGTTTGCAAAGTTTGCTACGCTTAGTTCTTATTTTAAGAAGGTCAACATTTGTTCAGAGAACAACTTTCTGGGGACTAGGTAGAATGAAAGAGAGATTGAAGAAGCTCTGAAGCAGGGGTTGAAACGCAAACACCAGAGCAAGAATTAAAGAGAAAAATGAGGGAAGGACATAATATGGTCAGTAAATCCTGGCCCCTCTTGCAAAATCATGTGAGTCTGATCTGGTTTGGGTTTACCTGCTTTCCTGTTCCTTGGAGGGCAGAATATTTTCTCTTCCTGAATATTTTTCTTGCCTGCCCACCCCATGGATCATCGTGAACTGTTAGCAAGGAGGCAGGGATTTGTCAAGTCTCCTATCGTAACACATGCCTTG
Source organism: Podiceps cristatus (assembly GCA_000699545.1). Lineage (NCBI taxonomy): Eukaryota > Metazoa > Chordata > Aves > Podicipediformes > Podicipedidae > Podiceps > Podiceps cristatus. The sequence continues at coordinate 14,430 of JMFS01050860.1, forward strand.
GTTTGATGGGGATGCACTGGCTCACTGTGCATGTTTTCACCCATCCTGGCGTGGAATTTGTTAAGGAAGGAAGTTTGAGGTGATGGATGAGAAGGTGCTAATTTTGTCATGATAAACTGTGTCCTGTTTTCTTGAGTGGTATTGCAAAACAGGGCTAGTGAGCACACAAGATCCTGGCGTTGCTGATACGTCCCTGGGTTCTGTACTGCACCAGGGCCTTAAACCATAACGAGTCACCTAAGTGTGCCAGTCAATGGAGAGCAGACATTTGTTTTAATTATATATTGCACTCTCAGTTGGCTGGAGAACTCACTAATTTAGAGAGATTCTGATTCATGTTAAAGAATATGTAGTTTCAAGTTCAATGTGTATTGAGTATCTAGTCAGTATGACTGATGTCTTCACAGAATATCAGCCTTCCTTAAAAGTGGTCTATTTCGATGGCAGATAACAGCATTTAAAAGGGGGGGGAAAAAAAAAAGTGTTATCTTTAGGGCATTCTGTTTGCTACACCCAAGTGTTTACAGCAACTAAAAAGCCTTCAACGTCCATGGCTTCATGAATCAGCACGTGTCTATGGGGATAAACCAGTGGAAAACAAAGGCTGTATTTTTATTTTATTTTTAATGATGATGGACACTATGCACAAGTATTTTGAGGTACATTAGTACCTTGAAAGTATTTTGCCTAATGCCAGCAAGTTTAAAACTGGGTAGTGAAAGGTCTGGAATTGTAAGTAGCAGTAAGAGTCTTATCCTCAGCCCCCAATGCAAGCATTATACTTACTGAGGAAAACCAGGTGCCAGAGTAAGCGAAAAAAGGGAAACCAAGGAAGCTTTCCCCTCAAGAAGATTCAGAGGTGGTTATTCTTACCTTGACTGTAATGTTTAACTGGTGGGGGACTATCTCTGTTGTGATGTTGTTACTAACCTAAAGCAAACACTTGAGTCTTGCCTAGAATGGGGAGGTGGCAACCTGTCTGTGGACATGACTCTTCATGTCCTTCTGTGGGTATGTGGAAACAAGTTGCAGTCTTCATTTTCCGTTTCCTGATTCTGTGAGAATAATAATAAGAAGAATAAGAATAATATACTTTTATTTTCCTTTACTAACTGTTCCTTTTGTACTAGTTTTCTTTCCCTGAATAGTTTACCTTGACTATTAAGTATGTGTATGTAGTGTATATATATTTAAAAATTGAATTATTTTTCAAATAATTTTGAATTGCAGTCTCTCTTTGGGCTTCAGAGCATGTCAGTAAAACAGCATGTACTTTTTGAACTGTGAGCACTGTTGATCATCAAAATAAAGGTATCTGTTACCAGAATTAAACTATTAAAGAGTAAAGGCACTGTAAATTTCAAGGCATATAAAATAGATAGACGGGTTTCATTTTGGCCTTTCTGCTGTATGGGGATGAGGGATAATACACCCATCTGGTTTTCACAGTAGAAATATAAGGCAGGTTACAAGTATGTTCCTTTGCCTTGATGTTCATTCTTACATTTTGTTATGTACGCCTCTTGTTTCCTTAGCCTGTCATACGTAATGAAATATAGTACCTCTCAGTATTGTATCAGACATGGCACAAGGAAGATAAAATAATGTCACGTATTATATATTACTATTGCATATACAGTTTCTTCTACAATTAATGTGTGTTGGTGCCAATATCAAGGATGAATTGACTAGTGAGGGCCACATTTTTTTGCCCTTCAAAAGCTCTTCACTTAAAAACATAGTCATTTTGCAGCAGACAAAGCCACAGAAACATGAACAAAAATGAACATATTAAATGCATGTGTGTTTGGGTTTTTTTTTAAAAAAGAAAATTGATTTCCTGATGGGGGGAGGAGAAAGAAAAAGGGAGGGAGTATTTGAATTTATTTGACAAAAAATGGAAACTGGAAAATATCGGCTTTGTTTACTAGTCCTTTTTTTTTTTTTTTTTTTAAATTATTATTTCCTTTCTAATTTCTATTTGCCAGTAAAAAAGAAACAAAATAAGGATAGGAATGAGGATACCCAAACGGATAATTTAAAATATTTGGGATTGTTTGAATCTAGATTGAGCAGTGACTTCTTATCACAAAAAAATCCTTAATTTTAAGTAGTTTAGACATGAACAATTAAAGATATAAACAGCTTTACTAATAGTTTGTTTGGAGCCTTTTTGGATGCACTGTGCAAATTCTTTGTGCACATACTTGCACCTACTTTTAGTCTTTCAGTGCACGGGTACATCAATCACTACAGTCATGGACTGTTTTTTCATGGAAACATTATTCATGTGCTGTGTTTGGGGCATTTTTTAAGTATTATTTTTTTCTTTCACTATCTGGTAGAATGTGGAAGACCAAGTGCTGCTGCAATCTCCGCTCATCTTGCAAATGGCAGAGCAGACCCTTGCTACAAGCCAGTGAAAGGGTGGGATCCACCGAGGAACATACTTGAGTTCTTAGAAAGCCTCAGTGAAATGCGTGCTTCCCCGAACCTAGTCCTGTTTGAGGGGGCCATGCAGCATGTGCAACTGGAATATCTATAAATGGAGCAAGTAATTCACAATGAGGCTACCCATGTTTGCATGAAGCTGTTGCTTTTTACTGTTTGGAGGTGGTTGCAGTGCAGACTCGTAACACTCTAAATGGAAGGCTTATGCGAGGGCACCGTGCAGCGATAGTCCTGCTAAATACACTTTATTGGTGATGTTATGGGAGAGTAGATTGTGGCTCAGTGTAAAAGCTAACCTCCATATTGTTTGTTTAAACAGAGATTCATCCTTTTTTTTTTTTTTTTTTTTTTTTTGCACAGCACAGAAATAAACACAAACATAAATAAATTCTCTGAGGCTGGAAAGATAAATCTATCATGCTGTAGATTGTTCACCTTATCTTTTAATTAGTTAACGATGCGACAGGTCCTTAAAAGAAAAGTAATATTTATCTTTTGTTTCCAAGAAAGGGAAAATGCTTCTAAAATTAGATTAATTCTATACAAGGACAAGTAATACCTTAAGCGTATACTAAATGATGCCACTGCATGGCAGACTTGAAGTGGTTTTGCTGCCTACCTTTGTATGCTTTTAAATATAAACCAGCCCAGACTCCTAAGTGTTCTCATAGACCTTTTTAATTTTATTTTATTTATCTATAGATTTTTTCCATATGTATTCTTACCTTATCTCAATTTAATGTAATTTGTTTTTCTCGTGTCATGCAATATCTTGGTATCCATCCTGGCCCAAAATCTGTTCCTGTTTCTGAAATCTGTTTAACTACGTTTGCTTTGTTTTCCTACATGGAAGAAAACCAGCCAGTTTTCAGAAGATGAAGTGAAGATTTTGCTGAATAAGTGAGGCACAGACTTCATTGTTGCTTCTTGTCATTATTTATAATCTTTCTTCAACATATACAGTCATTGTCATGTATAATATCAGTGATTTCCAGAAAGAGACAAAGGCCCATGCTTGCCGAGCTTAGTTTTGTTAAAGCCGTTTCTATTATTTGCAGTGTCAAATCATTTAACGTGGAACCTTTTCTTCTCATTGAGTTGGACTGGGATTTCAGTGTCATCGTTTTTCACTTTGCACATATTCAGGCAGGAGCTATATAAGAGAAGGCACTCTTGACAAAGCTGTCTATTGTCGAATTTTCTCTCCAAGAGGATTAAAAAAGAGCTTAAATTACAAAGATAATCATACGGATCTTTCATAGGCACTGCAGATTTTGTTCTGCCGATTTAGAGGTTGATGTGATAATCATCAGAATTGTAGACAGAAGCCGTCTCAAGTATCGCTAGTTTTGCTTGAAAATGTTGGTAAGCCATTATCTTCTCTCTGAAGTCTAGTGACCGAGAGTAGTACTTCAGTTTGGCAAACAAAGTGGAAAGGCGTCTTAGCTTTACAACTTGGCAGTCCTGGAAAAGTATATGTGAAATTAAATCCTCTACGTTTTTTTCCACACCTTTTATGGTGTTTTTTTATGGATCCATTCTGAAATCATGAATAAGGCTGACAAAGCTCTGCAGTGAGGTCAAAGAGAATTGGCTTCCAGTAATGTGTTGGTTGAACAGGTTTCTACCTCTTTATTAGATGCAACCAGATTAGACCCATTATCCCTTTATCTAAGAAGGTTCTCATAGGTGTTTTTTCAGGGTTGATTTTTTTCAGTGGCACGAGACACAAAGAGAATGAAGGGTTTGTTTTTTGGTTTTTGGGTTTGGTTTGGTTTTTTGTTTGTTTGGTTTGGGGGTTTGGGTTTTTTGGTTGGTTGGTTTTGGATGGTGGGTTTGTGGTGGTGGTGGGGTTTTATTCATCGATACATGGAAGAAAAATGAAGCAAAAGGTCAATGTGCTTTCTCTAAGTTCTGGGCTACTGATATTAGGCTGTAATCCCTTAGAATCTGCATCTGATTTAAAAAAATGAAATTTCAAAAATAAGTTTTAGATGCCTTTATAAATTATTAAAATATCAATTGCAAGTTATTTCTTTTAATGTCTCAAACATGATTTTTTGGGAGGAAGAATTACCTCAATAGTTATATTTGAAGATTCTAGCAACTAAATCTTGTCTAATTTTGGGCCAGATTCTTGTCTGGCCTCATTCATCCTACGGTACTCCATAATCAGCAAATAAAAGCATGCCTTAAGTAACCTGAGCTAGAAATTCCAAAAGTAAATTAAAACCTGATGCATATTTTTCATGAAGTGATTCATTGTGGTGCATATTGCCAGACATGAAATTCTCCTGTGCTTCTAGGGCCTAGTCAACCTCCATTCAAGTTAACTAGGTCTTTTTTCTGAGTCCAGTCAGGGTCCATCAGAACCTTGGAATGGTGCTTTGGAGCAGCTCAATGTAAAGAGCAAGCAGCAATGATCATTGTAGAGGTCAGTGCAGATCTTGATTATCTGACAAAGGAAAACAGCTTTTCCTTCCACTTGCTCAAATATTGGAAATAAAATAAATGCTGACATGAAGATAATGTGTCAGGAGCACGTAATAGACAAAACTAGACAAAGAAAGAAGGGGGGAGTGGGGGAAGCAAGCTTGGGGCAAAAAAAGGAAATTGAGAAACTTTGCGAACAAAGTTGTGGAAGTCCGTGTTACATTATTGGGCTTTTGTCACCAGGTGCCGGATCAGTTGTATCCTCGAAGCCCCTAGGGGTTATGCACTTCTGATTGGAGTAGGTGGTAGTGGTAAAGAAAGCTTGTCAAGGCTGGCAGCATACATCTGCTCCCTGGAGGTTTTCCAAATAGCAATGAAGAAAAACTACGGGATCCAGGACCTGAGGGTAAACTAATAGATATTATTTGAGTCTGTTGAGTACATTACTTCAAGAATGCGTTCTTTTGTTGTTGCACGGGCTTGATAAAATCACAGGTGAAACAGTATAATTTACAGTGACAACCTCTGTGTTTCCTGTGTTTTCCAGCTGTACCTCTTGTTTTCTTTACCTCTGAAAAATGGGTGGTCAAAAGATATTTTAGTGTCTGTTTATGTGCTGCACAGAATTTTGGCACTTTCTACACTTTTTTCCAAGGCAGCTACTTCACACACTACAAAGATGTGGTTGGAGTTCTGGTATATAAATTTAGCTATTTGTTACAAATTTCTGCATGTCATTACATGTGTATTGATTTAGTGGTATAAAATTGATGTGGCTGAATATCAGGAAAAATTTTGTCCTTGTTGCATGCAAGTCATTTAATTACTTAAACTGGCCACATGCAAAGATAAGGAATATAGTTGAGCAAGGTGTTCTATCAGTGTTACAGACTTTGGGACCTTGCAAGACTGAGCCCAATCTATGTGAGCAAACAGGAAAGGAGGGAGCATTTTCTTCCTCTTCACTCCATGCGGACAACAAGTGATGCTTCTGAATCTCTGACACGGCTAAATAAGGCTCTGATTCTGTCCAAATTTGGTGGATGGTGGTCCCCCAAAAGCCCTTCTGTTAGCCTTGGGCCATAGCCAAACCACCACAGAGTGTGCAGCACGAGGCGTTGATTTTCAGGAGGAGGTACACGCTGTTCTGTTTTGGAACTGCTGCGTGTTCTTCAGTGTCTTACATGGTGTCTAACTTCTTGTGGCCTCCTCCCCTGGGCAAATGAGGTGCAGTGTAAAGATGTGCACTCAAGTGGTCATTTCCCCCATGCTGTTCCCAAGGGGGGATACTTCTAAGCCTCTGTTAACAAGCCTGAGGATTTGCTTTCTGCTAGACTGTGTGCCAACTTGTTCATATCAGCCAACATTGACCTTATGTTTTTCAAACGTGACCACATCTGAATGCAACTGATGTGGGTTGTTTTTATTTTCTGCTACCCCAAGCACAATGGTCCCACACCATGTTTCTCTCTGGGCCACCCATGTGTGACAGCAAAAGTAATAGTACACCAGTTCACTACTCAGTCTTTTTAATGAGAAAGCTATCCTAAATAAATTCACTACAAAGAAAAAAAAATGCATAAATAACAGATTTACAGGGTCTGACTCTTCCGTGCAATTCCCAGACATTATTGCTATGGGTATGGCTGTTCTTGATGGGGACTTTCACGGCTGCAATATCTCTTTTTTAGTACATTCATGGGGGTATTTCCTTGATTAGTAGTCTGTTTTGATCTTTACTGCTAGGTCATGTCAAAACCTCAGTGTCTGATATGGAAAACACGGGCAAACTGCTTTTCCCTCTGGATGTTATGCAGCCAATTAGCAATATGTAAATAAACTGTAATAAGCAAGAAGCCAGCAATGTATTGCCATCCACTAATATGTATTTCACACTTTTTCTGTATCAACGTTTCAACAGCATATGAGTGATTGCCTTCTTTCCTTACAGGTAGATCTTGCCAGTTTGTACATCAAGACCGGTGCCAAGAACATTCCCACAGTGTTTTTCTTGACAGATGCCCAGGTTCCAGATGAACGCTTTCTCGTGCTGATTAATGACTTGTTGGCATCAGGTGATTAGACCAACACATTACTTGAAAGATCTTTTCCAATGACAAATGATGTGTGGTTTCATTGAACTTTTAAAGAGATTATTTCTTTCAGATATTGTAGGGGGAGCTTTTAGAGCAGGCAAGTCAATCCATCCAACTTGAGCATTGAGTCTAACTTGCTTAGAAAGCACTGACCACTGAGGAGACAAATTGCTAAGGCTTATCATGCATAAGTGCATTGGTTTGGGGGGAGATGGGAATCTCTCAATGCCATGTTTGCTTTGATATGATTTCACTGACTTCAGGCAATGTCTTTGTGACAGCATAAGTGTAACAGTAATGCAGTTTCACACATGTTTTGAAAAATCAAGAATCTGGATTCTGCCTATAGGGATCTGGAGACAGGTGGAAGAAAAATGAGAATACCACCGTGCTGTACAGTTGTAGAGCATCTTGAAAGATTTTAAAAAATTATTATTTATTTTTGCAACCAGACTGGAAAACCATTTTCTAACAGCCTGTAAAAGAAGAAACCACTATGCTGAGTGATACATAATTTATGTGTGAACTTCCTATCAGGGCAAATATTTTTGTCTTTTTAAAACAATGTTGTTTCCTCTCCCTTAAAAAATGAATTGTTCTTACTAGGTGACAAGGTGTGGGCAACAGGAGGAAACTGTTTTGTTACTTGATCTATCTATTATCATAGCATAGCTCTAGTTATGCACCTAAACCCCATTGTGCTAAATACCGTATAGAAGATTATTTTTCAGGATGATGTTGTGTAAGGCTTCTCCTAACTAACCCTTTGTCTTCTCAGAGGAAGGCTTCCAGATCTGTTCAATGCTGAAGACGTGGAGAGCATAGTTACAGGAATCAGGAAAGAAGTCCGAGCCCTGGGCCTGATGGACACCAGAGAAACCTGCTGGAGGTGGTTCTTGAGTAGAGTGCAGCTGCAGTCAAAAGTAAGGCATATCTCAGCGACAAGAGGCAGTATGGAGGTGGTTAAAGTAACAACATGTTTCAGTTGTCTTATAAGCCTGCATATGTTGGCATACTTCTCTTGAAAGATATACTCTCTGACATGTGACACTGAATTTGCCTCTCTCGCGTTACCCTTGTGATAGCCTTCTCTATGCGGAGGCTTGGTGTACGCCAAATTTTACTTCTAGACCTAGCTATTGACTTTGTAGGAGAGCCACGTAACTGCTCTGTGTCTTAGTTTCATGGTCTTATGTGTTGAATAAAACAGTGCATTTCAAAGAGAAGTAAGATGCTGATGAGGAGTTAGTGGTACAGTTAGTGCAATTGTAAATATGTTCCCTAATTAGACATATAGTAATTCCTCTATATAGCCAACTTTTAAACACAACAGAAGGACAGGAAGCCATCCAGA
>KL267422.1:0-56798 GCA_000699545.1 Podiceps cristatus
GGGGACCGTGTCAAAGGCTTTGCAGAAGTTTGATGGGGTTTTTTTTGTTGTTGTTTTGGGTTTGGGTTTTGTTTGTTTGGGGGTTTTTTTTGGTGGTTTGGTTTGGTTTTTGGGGGTGTTTTTGGGTTTTTTTTTAAACAGTAGTATATACTTACTGTCCCCTAGATGTATGAACCAGCAGTGTGATTAATGTAGAAGTAGCTGGGCATATACAATTTAAAGCTAGCATAGCATATTTGAATTCCTCTTCACACACAACATGATCTGTAGAAGAAAAGAAGATATAAATTGTTTTACAAAAATACTTTCCATTGAACAAAATTATTACTTCCTCTTCTTGTCTAGGAAAATGTGAAGATGGAGACAATCAAAATTTGCCTCCAGATCTTCATCTTCTACTTGAACCTGGAGAGCAGCTGTGTATAGTTTGTCCCATCTACGCGGTTTCTCAGACTGCATGAGTTAGAGGTAATTTTGCATCCAGTTCATGCTTTCTGTCCTGCAACTATACACGGAGAGGATGCAATGGCTCTGTGAATCCCGCTTCCACTCTCTTGCTGCTCTAGTTGTATGAGTACGCCGTGGAGCGTTATGTAGTTTGTACATTTTGCACCTTCTGCAGTTTTGCATGAACTGGTATAGAGGCATCAAGCATTGTGTGGCGATACCATTCTCTGTTCAGGAAATAGTGCACCTAGGATAATGCAGCGCAGGAGCGCGGATCAGTTAGGCTCTACTGGCTTGCAGACTGGTGATGTGGCAGTGGCTCTGGGATTTTACACTGCACTTAAGTGTGTGCTGTAGATTAGACTAATGTCTCACCCAGAACTGCTAATAGCTGCTGCCTTCTTGCAATCTAGGCAAGGAAGGTGGTTTATTTTCTTTTCCAGCTTTTTACAACTTTGCATTGTTTTTACCCCAGTCTTTGTCTGGCTTTTGTAATCACAAAAGTGTGCTTTGTTTTTGAGAGTCCTTATAAGGAAGTACGTCTGCACATTAGTACTTGCTATAATGGAATACTACTATAGATATACCTATTTTTTTATGTCTTTTAATGGAATTTAGGGGAGGGGAAGTGTGAAGAGAACACAACAGAGGCATTGATTCTAGTCCTCTATATTGGCTTATACTTAAAACTGCCAAATCTTCTGTATATGCTCAGTATTGTATGTATTATTATTCAATGTGGTTGGCTAGTGCTTAAAATTCAGATCACAGTTAAATGCTCTCCAGTGCTGGTGATGGTACCAAAGGAAATATAAATTACTCTTTAATGTCATTCATGTATACCTGCCACTATTAAAATAGATATAAGAAGGGATAAGCACCAAACTTAGAACCTAATTAAACTTCTTGTCCATGTAGAAACTTACCCACAAAGATTTTCTAAGGTCATGAAGGCATTTATTGCATGCTAAGTATTTTTTTTTTCTTGTGCATTTAATGTTTGATTCAGTCTACATTACTCTCAATGGGAGCGGAATTTGCTTCTGATGAGAAAGAATAATACACGGAATACAGCTGATGATCAAAACACAATCTCCCCACCTGCATCTGAGCTGTCTACATACCTCTACTTCTAGCTGCACTAATCTATCATTGAAATCCTTAGAACCACCTTACCTCTCTAACTAAGCTACTTTCTAGACAGAATACATAGTATAGCTATAGGCATGCCACTTGCGGGGGTGGGGGGAGCGAGAGTATACTTTGTAAGCTTTCTCTATTCCTTTTTTTGAAATTCTCTGAAGGGTTTTCAGTAACAGAATCATTGACTACTGAAAGGAGAAATTCTCTCATTTTCTGAAGATCAAGGCATATTTAAATGTCATAGGGAAGGAATGAATTTAGTTTTATAAAGACACTGTCAAATATAGAACAAAATGAGGTTTTTTTCCTCCCCCAAATATATTTCAGTTATAGCAATTAAATATTTCTTGCAGAAAGTATTTCAGACAGAAGTCTGTTCTTTTAGTTGACCATGTGCCATTGATAAATCTGTTTGAATTTTAAACTAGAGCTTTTGAAGAGAGTAAGGCATAGTCTACTGCTTGGATGGAGTATCTCCATTCTGATACCATTAGTCATTAGGCAAAAATTTATGAAAGTGAATATTGACTTTCTGATACTGAAGGAATGAGAATTTTCCATATTTTTGAATCTGTATAGGATTTTGCCAAATAATCTCACTGTATTTTTTTAGAATGTTGTTATAGCAAATACTTTTAAAAATAGGAGCAAGAAAAAATATACAGGAAAATTATTTCATCATCTATTATTTCAGATTTTGTACTTGAACCAATTTGCACATGCTGACATAATTATATATCAATGAAAATGAATAAATCATGGATGGCATAGTGCAAATGAAAGTGTATCTCAGGCTTCCATACTCTAAAGCATATGGTGGACTTTCTGGACAGATTTTAAGAAAAATAATGTGTTAACAGAGAATATAGCACACAGCAAACGGAGATTACTGTCCTACAGTAGTTATCTTAATCTCATATGTGTAGAAAATTCACGTTTTGTTGTCAGGTGTTTTTGGATGGGAAGCCATGGAGATGGGACCTGTTAGGACTACCACTTCTATTGTAGACTTTGACTTTGTGTGAGCTATTTTTGCTCTTCATGACTTTTTCTGCATCTGTAAAATGGGTATACAAAAATAATACCCTATCTACTTCAGAAGTGTTTTGAAGCTTTTGAATTCTCAGAGCTACTTTGAGAACACCAGATGAAAGATTCTTGGCTGGAGTTATATTCTTGTATTAGACACAGATCAGGTCAAAAACCACTTGCTTATTTCTCCAATTATCTGACAGATTATAGCTTGCCTATGAATGTTACCATGTTTTATATTTATGTCCAAGATTCTTACTGTGGAGCTGTGGTGAGGGTTATATAGGACTCTATGTGATGCTTTCTCTCCTAAAGTGAGTAGGGAGGAAGCTGGGTGACAGCTCTCCCACTCCTCAGGTCTGGGACATCAGTCAGGTCCCATGACAGCAGTGAAGCAGCAGAGGAAACTGCAGTTTATCTTGAATTAAATATTAAGTATGTCAAATCAGTTTACCAAACAGAAGTCTTTTGACTGCATTTATACTAAAGAAATATTCCATTTAGAATTTCCAGAAGCTGTAATTTCTGTTGAAAATATATTTTGACAGGACATTTGTTGTTAAATCTGTCTCAAAGAAATGCAGTAATGCAGTGTGGTGAGTTACGACTTCTATAATGTTCTTGAAGATACTCAGAATACTGATTTATGCCTGCAGCATCAGCCATGTGGCAAGAATGTCCTAGACCTGGCACAATTATTCTGAGAAACCATACTTTTGTCCATCTGATAAGTTAACATGATTACTATCTGACCAGATAGAGAAAAATACCCATCCATTATCTCTAGACTATTTTTATCTGTAATTGAATAGATTAATCATCAGATGCATTCAATATCCGTTTTGGTGAATCTGGACTATGTTCCTTTCAAATAAACTACTGAAGGTTTAATGTCGGACTTCACCAATCTGTGCTAATTCATTGGTGCATTCTGAACAGATAATGTCAAAATGTATCCCAAGTTCCTGGAATCTTGATTATACATAATTTCTGAATATTCAAGGTAAAGGCAATTAATTTATTTTCTATCAAATATCTAAAAGTTCTAAGTTCAACTCAGAAAATACACAATTCAATCCAGACTCTGAATAGCATAAGTATATTGCTCTGCTGTGGACAATCTTCACTTTATTTCATGTTTGTGCTGAAATGCAAGGCCAGATGCATGCATTAAGGTTACATGGCCTTTTGTAGCACTGTGTGTTTGAAGGAAGATTAAGAAAACCATACATAATGGCTAGTGAAGGAAAATGCAGTATTACTGAAAGAAAAAGTGGGCACATCAAGGCATTTTTATATCGGAAACAACTTGGGAGTAATCAAAGCATTTCCGCTTAAGACGTAAGACAGTTAACAATGGTGACAGTGTTTCCTTGCCTATCTCATAACTGTCATGTTAGAGTGACTGTATATTTATAGAGTGTTCACACCTTGAACTTGCAAAGGAATTTGCTGGGACAAACACTTATGCCCCATGCTTTTCAGATTCCACTGAAGACTTATATTCAAGCACAGAAAAATATTTCCACTGTATCAATATAAGTTACCATTTTAGATGAAGTAGTTAAACTCCATTGTAAAAGATAACAGAGAAAACGCAGAATGCAAGGGTGTGTGTCTGGCATCAGCTGAAAAGACAGGAAGCATGTCCTTCTGACAGGCCGTGTTACCCCATGCAAAGTGTCTCCATTCTCTTGCTGTGATGACAACAGTAAGTTCTTGTACTCTCATTAAGGAGAGGAAGAATGGAAAAGTCTTGTCTACCAGATGGCAATAAATTATAACAATTACTTCTCCTATAATACTGTTTCTGAAGCCCAAGGCAGAAAATCTCCAGGATGCTATTCTATGGGAAAATTCAGTCAGGGTCTAAGTTTCAGGACTGTCTCATGCATTCTAGGATGACTGGTCTTACCTAATACTAGCTGTTGAGAAACTGGGCTTCTAGTGTTTTACAAATTTTCAATGGAGTTAAAAGTTGAACTTCTGTTAGGGGGACATTCTGGAACTCTTTGGTTGTGTTTTTTTCTAAATTGAGAAATTTTCTTTTTGACAGTTATAGTCTCTAAACCTGTGTGTAAAGGAAACTAATGTTTGAGGAAACCTCCAGAAGAAAGGAGTAACTTTTTAAAGAAATATAAAATTTAAAAGAAGCTTTTACATTAAGGAAGTAATAAGCAGTCCTGAATCATAATAGGAAAAGCACTTAGAAAAATGTTCCATGTGGTTATGACAAATTTTATTTGTAAGCACTCTGGCCAGGGCTACAGTCTGCAGCCCCCACGGGGACATACTTCAGAATCAAAAAGAGTTGGATGAGATTAATAACCAAAGTAGTGTTCTCTTCAGAAAATGTAAGCAAACAAATGTTGTCCTCATGACTATCAGTGGCCTAACCATTTGCAGTAGGTAAGTATCTAGTAGTGAACTTTATACCATGTTTGTAGCCTTGCCAAATTCAAAACTCCATTAAAAATTTCCTGTGCTTTATATAAGTAAGATTAAATTAATCTTGTAATTCTCTGCTTTTACTCTTGTTTAGTATGGATGCAGGAAGTGGATGCAGCGATCCCTATGGTCCATGTCAAATTCTTTTGGGATGTAAGGTGCTATATTTAGACTCCAATACATTACTACCATAATTAATCTTACAGAGTGATTACGAGGCACAGAATTATAAGGTCTCCTCAAGCCCTTGAAGAACTACAGAACATAAATGAAGGCAGTAAGATACCAGATTGGTTATGCACAGTTGAAGGAAATATTACAAAAAGAGGCTTGGGGTTTTTGTTGTCTGCTTTTTTTAAAAAAAATATGATCCAAATTCTCAATCTAAGACTTAGAACAGATATGGAAAATTACCTCTGTTTTGCAAGTCTAGTTGTATGTAAGATCCTACAGAGACAGCCATTAAGAATAATGAAACTGTCTTAAAAATACAATTAGGAACAACAAATTAACACAGTTACTGATAAAGAAAAGTGGCCATCGCTAGGGAGAAGAGATTGTTTGTGCTGTGTGGTTTCAAGGGAAAGATGAAAAAGCACCATCATTCTTGTCACAGCATGAGTCTTATTCCCTGCTGTGCCATCTTATAGTTCATGATTACACTTTTATAACTTCAGAACTGCTAGTGATGCTTTTTTCCTTCTTTCCAACCTAGTGGTAAATTCAGCAGTTGTTAAAATTACAGCTTTAACTGTTGCTCTGGAAATGTTCTGCACTGGAATTTACTTCATCACCACATTCTAGGATGATGGACGAGAGTATTATTTTTCCACAGAGTGTTTTTGAATTTTGCATGAATCGGCAATCTTTTCTTCCTTAGAATATTGTCCAGGCTTCAGCCAGGACGGAGCTAGTTTTTGTCTGCAGCAGCTCCTGTGTTTTGGAGTTGGTATGTGAAACATGGTGACAGCACGCTGCTGCTGTTCGCTGCTGCCAAACGATCAAGGACATCTTGCAGTTTCCCAAGTTTTGCTGATGTGCAGGTTCAGACACTTGGGAGGGGCACAGCCAGAATAGTTGATCCAAACTGGCCAAAGAGAGTATTCCATGCCATAGACGGCACGGTGTAAGGTCAGCCATTGCCCTCAGTCCCTTCTCTTTTGCCTTGTTGCCCTTGCCCTTTCCTTCGGGTTCAGGTTCCTTGTTCGGTTCGTTTTCTGTTCATGTTCCTTTCTGGTTATCTTATTGTTGTTTTATTTTGTTCGGGCCTGTGTGTTCGTCTGTCTGTTCCCTCGTGCTCTCTGCGAGAGCTGCGGGGGAATATCCCTGCTCCCTGATTGCTGCTTGGGATGAGCTGTATTGGTCCTCGGGTGGTGAGAAATTGTGCATTGTTCATTTTATATATTCTATTATCCTTTTACATTATTATTATTAGTAGTAGTAGTAGTATTAATAATATATTTTTATCTTTTCCTTTGCTGGCTATGTAGAGCGTTTTTATCTCAGCCCTCTCTCCATTTCTCCTCCTCACCCCACCGGGGGAGAGGAGGGGTGAGCGAGCGGCTGCGTGGTCCGGTTACCATTTGGGGTTAAACCATGACAAATATCCTTCAAGAAAATTGAATTTTCAAAACTACAGTTGAAAAAGAAAGCTTTGCTTTTACTTCACAGACATATTTTTCCAAAGATAGGCAAAATGAGTTCATTATAAAAGTATTTGCATGTTTTTGCACATGACCATATATGTGTCTCTATGTACATATGCATGTACAGACAGAGACAGAGGCCTACCTACCTAGTGCAGAGAAGCAGTCTGTCAAATTAAAGCTGATAATCTCTTCTTCTAAGAGAAGATTTGTTTGATTTTTTAAGATCATTTCACATTTTATGTTAGAGTTTCCAAGACACATGTTTTACTGGATATAAAATTAAATTATACATTTCTTTCCAAAATATTTGAAAGTAAGTAAAATAATGTTTTTCGCACCGCTTAGAAAAGAACAAGCCAATGGGTAGATTTATTTTTTTTCCCCAATTGTTTGTTGGATAAAATTCAGCCTTTCCTGAGCAGATCTTCTCATGTACCCATCAGCATGTTTTAGTAGATAGAAATGATTTAAAGACATGGATATAGTAAGCTGGAAACCTACCTGGATCTCTAATTAAGAAGTAACAGTGTGTTATGTGTCAAATAATTCTACTGTGTATATTATATAACATGAGAGTAACAATCCTTAAAAGTGCTTATAAATAAGACTTTAATGTAAAACAAACATTTTACTTTTGATAGGATATACACAGTCCATGTTATTTTACAATACTGCACTCTTAAGTCGCCTCTAACCAGTAAATACACCTAGGTAATCTCACTTTGCTTGTCTGTTTATGAAACAAACTGCCAAATACTAACAAGTGTTTCAAATGGCTGAAACCTTACACTTACCTGCAAACTTGATGTGAAATTTATTCTCGGGTTTCAGTATCTGGACATATAAAGGACAATTTGGAGCAAAGTCTTTAACTGCCCATGCTCTTAAAATGGTTTGATGATCCTGGAATAAAGAACATGAGGTGATGACAATGAAATACAAATAACCATGTTACATTAGAAAAGGAACCTCTTATCAGACTGACTCCATTGAAGAAAACTCATTTTAAGACTATGTAACAGCAGTTACTGTGGACGTTTATGTACATGTTCTGTAAGTAATATTATGTGTTAGGTCTATTACATATTTTTAAATACATAAATACATATACACACACAGGCAATCCAGTAATTCTGCAGACACGGGCAAGGCTAGGGTAGTCTGTGTTCACCAACAAGGTCTCTTGGGCCTCTGCTTTGAGAGAGGTTGCAAGCAGAAGGAGAATCACCAGCAATGGATGACTTCAGATAAGGATTGCTCCAGGGAACTCAACCCATACGAGCCCACAGGATCAGATGGGTGCAGAGAGAGCAGGCCAATGTCCTTGTACTGTTGCTTTTGTATCTTTGAAAGGTTGTGGAGCCTGGGGCAGATGTCCAACAAGGACAGAAAAATGAATAGTTTCACCCATCTTCAAACAGAAGGATGATCTGGGGAGCTATACCTCTGGGCCCATGAATGCTGTGTCTCAGGCAGCATTCCATTTCCATGTTCAGACATTACAGTCTGGATGAGTGGAAAACTGTATGAGTAAAATGCTGGTGAGATGACTGGAGTTGTAGGGCAGTGGTAAATGGCATGCATTCTACCCAGAGACCTGGGCAAGTGGAGCGTCACAGGGATCTGCACTGGAACCTGTTCTCTTAAACATCTTTATCCATGACTTGGAGGAGGTGAAGGAGTGCACACTCAGCAGGTTTGCAGATGATACCAAACTGGAGGGAACAGTCAACACAGTTGAGGGCAGGACTGCCATTCAGATGCACCAAGATAAGATGGAGGAATGGGCTTACAAGAACCTCATGAAATTCAGCAAGGGCACAAGCAGAATCCTGTCTCTGGGACTGAGTAACCACCTGCCTTGGCAGAGGCTGGAGCTGACTGGCCACGCAGCAGCTCTGCTAGAAAAGACCTGGGGGTCCTGGCAGAGAGCAAGCTGAGCATGGGCTGGCAGTGTGCCCTGGCAGCAGAGGAGGCTGATGGCATCCCAGGCTGTTTTAACAGGAGCAGATGGAGGGCAGTGATTACCTTCCTCTGCTCAGAACTAGACTGAATCTAGACAGTGCATCCAGTTTGCAGGCCCTCAATAACGCAAAGACGTGTAGTAGCTGGACTGAGTTTAGCAGAAGGCCACCAAGATGGGCAGGGGCAGAAGCAGAGGCCTGGTGAGGCTGAGGGAATGGAGCTTGTTCAGCCTGCAGAAGAGGGGGAACTAACAGCAACCCCAGTACCTATGGGATGGTTATTGAGAAGATAGAAGCTGAAAAGAAAGATTCAGGCTGTATATAAGAAGAAAACTTTTCCCCATGAAGACAGACAGGCAGTGGAACAGGTTGTGCAGAAAGGCTGTGCTGTCTCCACCCTCGGACACTTTCACACCGACTACATAAAGCCCTGAGAAAACGTGGTCTGTGTTTACAACTGACCCCTGTCAGACTAGAGACCTCCTGAGCTTCCTTCCAACCTTCATTATACTATGATCCTCATATAATATATTCTGTTTGTTGGAATGCAGAATAGAGAATTTTTTTCCAGAAATCTTCTACTAATAAGGTATTCTGTCTCTCTCCTGTCCTTCTGCAAGTGTTGGGGAACGTATAATTTAGAAGGGGTGGCATTTGGATGTGGAAGAATTGTGTGAAAACTTAGATGGTAGTGATAAGTCATGTCTAATTAAGAATGATGTATTAGATATGTCCTTCCAAAGAGACTCAGAATTTAAATAGCATTAAATGACAGCATCAGGAATTAAGAGTTTAAAATTGTGGATAATTCAAAAAACTATCAGCTCAATTAAACACAGATCTACATTTTTGTGAAACTAAAACAGTTTCATGACTGATATCAGAATTTAGCCAGCTTACTGACCAAAGGATCCCAAGAGATTTCCCAGCCTGTTTTTGTACTTGTTACCACATGTCAAGAGTGAGTTAACTGTGGGATGAATACTGCTATCCCATAAAAGTAAAGTATGTGCTAATACATTCATATAACGAATTTCATGAAATATGGCTGATTTCAGTGTATCAGCCATCAGTTTTTTATTTATTTCAGAACTAAAAAGGAATATTTGAGAGCAGCATGTAGGAAGCAGTACTTGGGTTGAAATGCCTTGCCTAGTCATGAAATTTATAGTATTAAAAGCTAAAATATAAAGAATGATTCATTATGTTTGCAGCATCAGCAATAAGAAAAGCTTTCAGACTTATGAACACAAGGGAAAATCTCTGCCTAGAACAGAATGTAATTGACATTTTTAAACCATAATATTTTAATGTCAATTGAGATGTTAGCAAGTGCTTTTTCTCCTAGAAATACTAGAATGGAGTCATAAGATATTTTGAGGATGGTAAAATACATTATTTCACATTTTTCTTATGAACAGTTTCAAAGATGTAGGGTCACTGTGCCCATCCAGGAGATTTCAGAACTTGGATGTACCCTGCTATAAGCTTTCGTTGTATGCAGTCACTTTTTTTGTCACTTTTTCTATAGCATATGACAACTTATTGTCCCTAGGGTTTTCTTTGTATTTAGGGGTTTTTGCTGTTTTGTCATAAGGGAATGAAATGCTAACACACCTTATATACAGATAGACTACAGGAGGAGTAAGGGGTTTTGGAGTGGATTTGGGATAGATTTTAAAAACCTGTGTTGTTGAAGATGTTACGTAATCTTGTTATGCAAAAGCTGTCAGGGAAATACGTTCAGAGTCACTTGCAGTGATGGTGCGGCTTCGTTGTACAGGGTTTGACATTGCCAGTTTCCTCCCTTCCTTTCCATAGCAATCAGTCACAGAACACATAGGCTTGCAAAAGCAGTGGGAAAAGGCAATTTCCTGTATGCCATATGCATATAGCTTATATTCAATGAAATTTAGGTGAATTCTTTTTTTCATTCTTGAGTATTACATACATGAGCTAAGATTAAATTTACTGTGATAAACAGAAACTGTACCAGTAAATACCATTTTAGTTGTACATTTCAGACTAAGTTTACTCTTCCTCTTTTCATTTCAATGTGAGATATTTTCTTTGATTTTTTTAAAATTATTTTGTCTAAAAAGCCTGGTTTTGTCAGAAGGTACAAGAATTGTTAAATAACAATGAAGAATTCTTATTAAAATGATTCAAATTACACCATTTTATTAAAAAACCAAACAAACCTAGACCCATAGAAAAGAGTATTGCAAAACTAAAAGTATGAATCTCAACATAAAATATTTTTGGGTAATTGTTTAGGAAAGGGAAAGACTCTTTAAAATTAAAATTTCTTTATGATTATTTGGCACATTTGCAGTTTTAATACTGTGAAATATGTATTGCTTTCCATTTGCTAACTCTTTTTTGAGGAAGCAGTCTATAAATATGTAATATATATAAAATGGATACTTAAATGCCCTATATAGCTTCATAAAATCAACTCTATGGATGTATTGTTAGTCTAATAACCTTGCATTATTGTTTCATTTTCTGTTTTCACTTGGTACATACATGTGTTTGTGTAGAAAATCTGGGTTTCCATATTTTTTACTCTCAGTTACTCTCCCAAATTCCACTCTGGAGAAGCACTCTAGGGGAAAGAAATTAAAATACAGGTAGGCACTTTAAGTGATTGCTTAGGTTCAGTCTCTCATGGTGGCTCTTATTGTCCTTAGGGGTTTTTTTGCTGTCCTGGTAAAGTGTTTTTATCTCAGCCCATGAGCTCTCTCTCCAGTTCTCCTCCTCACCCCACCAGGGAGGGGAGGGATGAGCGAGAGGCTGCATGGTCCGGTTACTGTTCAGAGTTAAACAACAACACTTAGTTTTCTGGAGCAATTTGCTGTAGGCAGCCCACCAAAGCCACAGGCTAACTTTGTGGTGTGGCACAGACTACTGTTCTATACCCACCAATAAAAAAAAAAAAAAAAATTGTCATCCAGACTTAAGTACAATTTGAACTCCCTTTAAGATTTGCATCCTCCAGTAGTGAAACAGATGTCTGTCCTGCTTGCTATAGCAGATGAGCAGCTTACATCTTGGTCTGAGATATCAAAATAACATTTGATAGAATAAAATTTGGCAGAGCTTTGTCTTGCCAGAGAAGAGAAAGTTTCTGGTAGGAGATTTTGGAAAGATGACAAATTCTTGGTCTGACTGTTGAAGTTCCTACTCCTCCAAGTGAAAAAGGAAGCAACTGACACTTTTTATGAAGTAACTGAATGTCACCTGTTGTTGTACTTTTCTTCTGAGCTATAGTTGAGATGAGTGCATCGGAAGCAACACAGACTTTGGCACTCAAACTTATTAACTAGCAAAATAGCAAGCAACGAGCAGCCAGTGGTACCCATGGCAAATGAGTAGATCCTCTGCTGAGGCTGTCGCAGGGGAGATAAAAAACTTCATGGACTTTGAAAAATCACATAAGTAATAACAGCTCTTCTGGTGGGGAATTTCCTCAATGTATCTGTAAACTTTTATTTTGACAGCTGTCAGATGAAGGAGAGGATCCAAGACACTCCTAACAGTTTGTCAGCGTCTCAAGCACAGCAGGGTGAAAAATCAGTTGTAGCTATAAAGATTGACACTGGGATGACAACCGAACTTCCTTCAGTTCACCTAAAGCCCGGTGACAAACTGAAACTTTATGTACTACCTGGCTGAATTTCTCAGTAGTGACTAGAGCTAGGTCAGTGTTGGAACCGAAATCCATTTCCTTGCAGAGCTCTAGGGGGCAGTTCTCAGTAGTGACTAGAGCTAGGACAGTGTTGGAACCAAAATCCATTTCCTTGCAGAGCTCTAGGGGGCAGTAAAATAAAACAAAATTTTAAAAGAAGTGTCCTATTTTCTACTGGCAGTACAAGTAATTGCATTCCCTGTCAATAGGAAATCAAAGCAGCAACAACAGAAAGAGAGAGAGAAAGATGACATTGACCCTCAGAGTATCACTGCTACAGTGGAGATTCTGTAAGAGAAGCAGTCTCCTATCTACTGCGCCATTATGACTAGCCAGCCAGGCACCCAACGGGGCATTCTGTCCCAGAGGAAGGTAACAGGATTGTGTCTTTGGTAAGATTTGCCCACTTCTATCCTCCAGATACAATGATAAATGAGATTTGATAGCAGTCTGTACTGGAAGCTGAAATGTGCCAGGTACCATTTTGGTATTTCCTGGGGCATGCTGTCCCTGAGGGCACAAAGGTTGCCCAGAGAGAGTTGTAGCTGGCCACGACTCTGAAAACAAAACTAGACAGTGCGGCCAGAACGGATGGAAGCTCCATGATCACCGTGTAGTGTCCACTGTCTGCCCTGTAGGAGAGTTCAGCAGAGTTGAAAATTGTCCTTTCTCTATATAAAGCCTGGAGAGGTTATGAGCAGAGATGAATAGCTTACCTCTAAGTGAATCCTGTGCTGGTGCAGCTGTCCTTAAAGCTGCATAAACCTACCAAGTGTGATGTAAATCACATGCTCTGCTTGTGCAGGATTTCTCATTTCTAACCATTTCACAGCTGTCAAGACTATTTTGTGAAATGAAATGTTGTAGCTGATTTGTTCAGAACTTCATGGCTAATACAGGCAAGGAAGTTTGGCTTTTTGATATTTTTCAGTCTTATGAAAGTTGCCAGTATTTTCCCAGGTATTTGCAAGAATAGTTGCTTGTTCTTATCCTTAAATACCCTAGCACCTCCATCACTTCCAAACAGTAAATTCTTAGTGCTTGCCTTACTTAACTGCCCCAGGGTTACTTGCTGCCAATTCAGTGGCTTTCACTAGCATGTCTTCAGGAGTCTATTGCTCATTCATCAGATTCATAATCAGTTAAGTCTGAATATTATAGTAGGAGCATAGATTTATTTCTTATGGAGTTCAGTGGCTTTTTGCAAGTGATGGGTCCAGCACAAGGTATTTAGCTTTGAATAAAGTATTTTTACAGCATGCAGACAGTCTACAAAAAATTAAGTTATTTTTGACAGAATCTAGGGGATCATTCTCCTAGCAAGGAAACAGTCCTTCCTTCTTGCTAGCTGCAACTTATGTTGCTTTTTTTGTTTTTCCTTCTCTGATAAGCCATATGCGTAGGTACAGAAACAACCAAGTTTTGATGGCAGATGAAGTAATTGTAGCAAGTGATAGAGGATATATTAAGAAATACTATATACATAATGCAAAGCCCTCATTTCCCATGTCTTACTGTATCTACTTTTAACATTTAGAAAAATAATCTCTATTTCTTATAATGTAGCAGCAAAACAGTATTTTTAATTGGGACAGCTTAAAACATAATTACTGAATTATAAACACTAGTTTGATCTTGTTAGGCAATCTGTAAGCATCTTAATTTAACTTTGTGAATATTCAGATTTACTCTGATTTTCCCTTGGAGTTCAAGATCGAACTCACAGTGAAAAATTTAAAGCTGTGTTCATAAACCCCTCCTCAGTGGACTTTTTTCCCTGAATATTTGTGATCAGTAGCTAATTTAACTACTAATTTGAAGAGTTCTAGCTCATATTAAAATAGTTTTATTCTTTTATCACAGAAATGCTGAGTAGAGGCTTGTATTAGCAGTCTTCCTTTGTGGAGAGTAACTTACCTGTCTTCAAATAACTAGTAGCATGGGCAAAACCATAGTAACTTACTTAAAGAATCTTGCCATTTTTTACATCTAAAATTGGCCAGTACCAAAAATGGTCAAATACTCTCCAATATGCTGGTTATTTGGTATTAGTCACAAATTAATTTATAAATTTGAATTCAATCTTTATTTTGTTAGTGGTAAACTTTCAATATTTCAATAGTTCTGAATGGAAATACCTGTCAGTTGATATATATCTCTTTTCTGATTTAATAAACAGAACTCTTTGAATTGGATATCTAGAACAAGCACTGATATTAGTCCAGGTAACTTGAATAAAACTTTTTTAACTGAGTACTACCTTTTGAAGTGATTAATGACCAAGTATATGTCTGTATATATCAATACATCTGTAAGGTACCATGATACTGCTTATATGGTATTCTGCCATTTTTTTCATAAAAAAGTAGAGAAATAATAAAAAATTACTTTATTCATCATGAAAATTGTTTTTTAAAATTACTGTATTCTTACAGTACTTCATTTTTTAAAGTCCTGCAAGAATGTATAAATTCTTGATTTTTTTTTTTTAAAAAAAAGTTCAATGTATAACTAAAATGTATTGTGAAATCCTAAATTCTTTGGTATGTAGGTCATGAAATTTATTTTCTACAAAAGCAGAAGTAGGTATGTTATATGAAATGAGCCACTGGATCATGTTTCATAACTTTGTGAAAACCTGGCCTTCTAGAATCCAACAGAAACCTTTCATAATCTTAATTGAGACAAGAAGTACATCCCACATGCAAAAATCTCTATGTAAATAAGATAATTTTAATCTGTTCAAAGAAGAAGTCTTTGAAGAAGAAGGGAATAAGGGCAGTAACAGTATAAACAGCATGCTCATTCATTCTTAGTTATTTTGTCAAAACTTACAGCTGCTGTCCGGTCCACCTCACAGCGGCTGCTCAGAATGAAACAAGCTTCAGCATCATCCATTCTAGAAGAGGGGAGACAAGCCTATTACATACCAACAAAAATACAAAGTGTGGACTTGTGTTTCACAGTTTACAGTCTTGTATGCTTCTAGAAACAGAATACGGAGAAAGTTTAGTCTATCTGTTCTCATGCATTATCTCAATGTTGGCAGCAGTCACCTTGTATGCTAACTCATGGTGTACCAGTACTTCTTGACCAGGCTCTGGGAAACTTTCTTCCCTGCTGCCAGTAGAAGCTGTGTCAAAGTAATGAAAGCAGGGTGGCCTCAAACATATTGAATTTTCTAAATAAATATTTGTTGAGTATCAAAGGTGAATGAATAGCACCAGTCTGCATAGTGTGTGAGGGTATGAGATGTACAAGTGAGAAGGGGCAGATAATATAGACTTGTATTGCCTAGTGATAGCATGAAGATGGGTAGGTGCAGTAGAATAATGCGTTAGGAATAAATAAAAAACATTTCTGTGTATGTATGCATTAAATGAATTAACTAGTTTTAGTTCATGGTCTCTCTGAGAACTTTTAATGCCTAACTGTTCTCTAGTGGGTACAACTGGTCATGTAATAGAGTGGTGGTGGAAGTGCGGACAAAAACTTGGTTGACCTCCTTGGGAAGACAGGACTTTCTGGGAAAAGAGAAACAGGATGATCAGAATGGTTTCCTGGGAAGGAGAAAAGTGAGACAGAAGCTAGGGAAAATGAACAGGTAATTCGCTGCTTATTACAGCAACTCTATTCTGGAGTCTGCAATGGGACCTGAGATTCCTAAATCTTTGGTTTCTCTGCTGCTAGAAAATGGAATTTTGGTAATAGTTTAGGCCATTGGGACTGTAGGCTTAGACTGAGAGCCCATTCTTTTAGGTACTGTACACATGCAGAACAAAAAGACAGTCTTTGCCATATAAACTCTAAGTGACATGACAAAGGACAACAAAAGTATATGCAAACGTGGGAAATAGGAAGAAATGGTATGACAATATCTGAATACAAAAATTATAATGGCAAAAAGTGATCTCACTAGATATCAGAGCAGAGAACTGACTGAAGAAAGGACACAGTGGAGAATACTGGGGTGACTTCACAGATGTTTCTGAGAAATCCATCCTAGATTGAAGGGGACAGCATTGATGAAATGACAATGGGATTTGTATGTTAATCTGTTGTATATGTGAAAGAAAATAGCATTATAGACTTATCAGAAGGTTACCTTTCAGACTCCTTCATGCAATAAAGGGAAGGACTGCAATGAGGCAAAGTGATATACTACATAAATTATATTTCTAGAGTGTTCTGAGACAAGGGTTCAGGGAGTTGAGATGATAAATGTCAAGAACATAAATATAGTTTTAAATGGGGCAAAAATGAGAGCTTGTGTGAGAAAACTCTTGCGAGATGCAGGCTCAGTCTACATAGGATGCTCTACAATGATTCCAAGCTTATGATCCACAGTAGGACACTGGTTTTACTTTTGGTAGCAAAAATTAAGGTCTATTTATAAGTGTCTGCAACTAAATTAAAGATGATGAATAGATATCTATAATGAGGTATCAGATAGCTTGGCTAGCCTTTTGAATACAAAAGCAGTGATTAAATTTGTGTGTTTTGTATGACAGCATTCAGAGAAACTATAAAGAAAAGAGAAGGATAAAGTCAGGTCATTGTATATTTCCTTCAAATGCTGAAGCGGCTATAAAGTTTCCAGTCATGATGATGAACAATAGAAGAATCAATGTGATACCTCATGAAAGAATTCATTCTGTTTTTTTGTTTAAGCTGGTTACCTGAACACTGTTCAGAGAACACCAAAAATTTGCAAAGTGAAGCTCTCAAAGGTAGGAAACAAGAACAAATACCACTTTTGTAAAGTCAAACTGTGTTCTAGAGCATGTGAAGACATATACAGTCCTTAACTATTTACTACTTATGCAGTCAGCCAACTTTTGGGATTCCTTTACTTTTTAATGAGACCTTTATCATGTTATTTTCACACTGCATTTCAAATATAATATATGCATATATTTTGCTAATGAGAGACTTGATTTTGGGGGAGGGGGGTGTTGTTGGTAACCATTACTTTGTTGGAAGAAGTTTATCATGTGCCTTGCTATCTTCTCAGTACATTATGTTCTCGTTAAAGACAGCAAATGTCTTAGGTACTGGGTTATATTTCACATTAAATGTTCTATTAAATTCCCACTACGCTTCTTCCCTCAGGAGAGGTTGAAAATTATTCTATGACAGGTACATTCAATTACATGTTCTGTAGGAAAAAGCACAGCTGACTACCTCCAGGTTATTATGAGTGATATTCAAGATTATCTTTAGGGAACAGCCTAATTTTTCTTCTCCTAATGTGTCGAACAAATGCCAGATAAATCCCCACATGAATTCCTTGTTGAAAACAGCAAGAAAGCAAAAATGGAACCTATCCCTACAAGAAAATTCCTAATCCTGAAAAAAAGCTTTATTGTATTTTCAAATTTTAAACTGATACAGTAGTTGTTTTCTCAGTGGCAGAAATCTGAGAAGATAATACTGCTCCCTAGACTTCTCACGGATCAGATTCTTGGAAATAACTCCCCTGGGGTAAAAAATGCTGAATGACACAAACACTCAGACAGGTATTGACTTAATTTTAGATATCTGTATTAGTGGATGAATAAACTCTTACAATGAGCAATGCAGATAAGTTAACTCAGTTATCCGCTAAGAATCCCATTTCTTTCTCTTTGGAGAGCTTAAGAAGATCCTCTTATCTGGATTCCACTGTGAATTCCTTCAGACCTTCAAGCGATTGAGCAAGGGGTGGGGGGAGTTGAGGAACTGCATTTGACTGATGTGTTTTGATTAATGTCATTCACTAATAACTGGCAGACAGGATTTTTTAGAAGGAGTGGAAGTACATGGTAAGAGGAAGGCCCTGAAACATTATATGGAGGTATAGTAGATTAAGTAGTTGCTTATACTACCAGGCTGAATTTAGCAAGAAAAACTGTGCAATGGATTTAAAGGGTGAGAATTATTCTTGTTTAGTTTTTTTCCCCTTCAGTTGGTCAGGAGAACTACCATCACATTTACCACCTTTGCTCAAGGAACAGAAACAAATTCTGGCATTACTGGCAGTTTTGGAATTTTCTGCGCTGCTTTTTTTTCAGAAGAAATCACAGGCACTCTGTTTCAATACCTTTAAAAACTGAGAAGAAAAGACAGTGAAGAAAAATTTCGTCAAATAAAAGAGCTTACAAATATTTGTTCCTTCAAAAATATCAGATACTAAGAAAACCAAATGATATCAAAGAGACTTGCTTTCTAAATACATGTGCTTTCCTTCTAGCACAGCTTTTGTTGTTTGTCAAACTTATCAAACAGTATGAGTGAAACAAAAGTAAAAAACAATATTGGTCAATATTTGCCTACTTAGCTCTCAACAGGTCTTGATCTTTTAGGGCTGAGCCTTGCAGATAGATAACTCTTTGGGACCACATTGGGATTTGTAACACCCTTCGGACCTGAGCATCCATCTCAGTAGGACACAAAATAACGACATAATAATCCTGTCAAAAACATAAGGGGGAATAGTCACGTTACTTTTTTATGTTACCATTTATTGTTGCTAGAGAATGAGTAAACAGACACTCAGGATGTCAAAAACGTCTCTGATAAATACCAAATTTCATTGACAAAAGTTATTTGAATACTTGTGTTTAAAATATTGAAATCGTTAATACAAATGGCTGGACAGTTGCCAACTGCTCACAAAAGACTCCAGGGTAGCAACTAAAGTCCATTTAGAAGCGTTTTTGTTTCCATACGAGCATAATTTTTTTTAGAGGTACTTTACATTTCTGTCTTTCTAGCGAGAAAATGATGGGAGTTTTCAACAACCAAAATGGAATTGTCTTCCCCCCAAATTTTTCCTCTACATTAATGGGCAGATTCAAACTCTGTTTCCTGTGCTATAGACAGTCCTTGTTAGGAAAAGTAGGATTGCTCTGAAGTACATGTGTGTGTACGTATGAAAAGGAGAGATAAAAGGAATGTGAGAGGAGAGACTGAGAGCTTAGGACAGGCTTGTCATGGAAGTCTTCCTTAGCACAGACAGACTTTTGCGGAAATCTTAGTGCATTGCATCCAGTGCATCATCTGTATCAGCTTCCCATTTCAACTGTGAAGGGAACATATATAAGCTCTTTTAGGCTATGTAAGTAGTATTAGGACTTCTTTGTCTCCAGTGTATCATAGAGCCTGACTCACTCTTCAGGCTAGTTAACTAGATTTTGGATTTCAATTTGTGTTTGCATCTATAAAGGACTGGATTCCTTTGTGCATTTGCTTATGCCTCTTACTAACTAATCATTTTGGGGAATATTTTGAATTTGGGGGTTGTCAAATTGCTGCTCAGTAAATTGAGGATTGTATTTTTGTGATTTCTTGCACTAGTTAGTGAAGCATGGTACCACAGGAAACTTAGTAAAAGACATACAGAAGATTTACTAAAAGATATGGTCTGTAGCAAAGCTAATGATAATGAATCCAAATTGCTATCTCACATAAATAAGCATTTATATGATCAAAACAAGTCATGTGACATCTGTTTGCATTAGCTAGGGAATAGGTTTACACTAAGAAAATCTCATGTACCTCTATGTATTTCTTGATTTCAACAATTCCAAAAGGATCTATTCTTACAAACACTGGCAAAAGAAAAAAAAAGCAAAATGAGAAAACCAAAAGACTCTTTGACTTGTTGGGACTTTTGGATCCAGTCCCAAAACAACAGGAAAAAATAAAATTGATTTTCTATTTTGGGGTAGAATATAAGGAATTTGCATGGAAATACCTGTTTCTAAAATGACTAGCATAATTCAACATGACAGTAATTCTATCTACTTAGTCTATTTACCTCAATTTAAAATTAATGTCTCCATAGAGTATCTCAGCTTCTTATTGCAATTATAGATTCCCAATTCAGTCAACTATTCCCAAATTCAGTTTTACAAATGAAAAACCATTTCAGAAGGCTGTCCGCAAAAAATCAGTGGTTTATTTTCTTTTTATTTTCCACTGTAAGTACCTGCAATCTGGGATGAGCATAGAATTCATTTAAGAAATCCATAAGTAAGTCAATCTTCAGAGAGCTAACACACAGCACAACATGTTTTTCTGTCTGAGCTCTGTGCCGACTGTAGTTACCACCGGACTTTTGTCTCTCCATCCACAAATATGCCAGCTGCTCAAACTGTGAGAGATGCCAATTGTCAGTGAAATATAGACAAGCAGATGTGCAGTACAACTGTAGCATGACTTAACAATGTTGCATCATTCATCTTATGCCTCTATGAAAAGACGCCCTTAGCCCACCTTGTCTTCTTCTTTGCAGAAAGTTTGCTGGTAAGTGGGTGAGATGAATAATAGGGTGATTGAAAAACATGGCAGTAGAGCCAGTCTCTACCACACACAAATAGCAGGGTAAATCCATTAAATTACCATGAGATTACAGTAGGTCTCAAGATTTGGAAAAGAATGAAGGCTGTACCTTCTTTCCTTTATGTATTTTACACCACTAACCTCCCTTTTTCCAGTGCCATGTAACATAAATGCTTCCCTCAAATGAAAGGTTAAATTTTTACACGTTTCAGTGTACACTGTGAGAATAGATACTTGGATAGAAGCATCATTTTACTTAGTTTGGGCAATAACTCTTCTCAGAGATTTCATAATGTTCTGAAGGTGACCTGTATACTTTCTTATCTGTCTTATAAATTTAGATACAACTTAAATACACAGCAGCTGCTAATAAAGCAAATTTGGCTTCACCAGCTGAACAAGATATGCAAGCTAACAGTAAATACTACTCTACTAATCTGAATCCTTTAGACTAAAGAGAATATTGCAACAATTTGTAATAAAACAGTCAAACATCATTTCAAAGTTTCTTGTAAATAATACACATTTAATACTGAGCTCAATTTAACCATATATCTGTGTGATAGCTGCTTTTTCTCATCCACATTCAACTGATGGAGAGACTGAATCATGAATAATAACTGATTTCATATCATAGCAGGACAAAAGCTGAGGAGAAAATGCCCCCCACATTCTGTGTATGGAAAACTATATGAAGCCCCAGTATCACTAGAAACCTATAAAATAAAGTAGCTAATAATAGGTAAATTTATGTGAAAGGGCAGTAGATTCCAGATTATTTACTGGTAATGCCTGAAGTGTTTATCAGAAGTACTTGAAAGATGAAATTTCTATTTCCTAGGCAATTCCACATTTCTTAAAGCATGTCTTAGTTTTCAATAGAATATATATTTTACTAAATTTCCACTGAGTGCGAATGTAATTGTGTTAGTGCATACATCTGTGTATGCAGTCATTAAATATTTAGATAGAATTAAAATGCTCAAGTAATTTCAAGAAAATTAATGCCGAAAGCTTGAGCTTCCAACATCCCAGCGTTTCTGTGTTGTCTGCTCACAGTGAGCTTTAGTTCACTGTCAAAGAAGAAGAGTCTGGAAACTATGGCTGTGCGAGAAACTTCAGAGCTTCATGGTCTAGCAGGTCTACTATCAGCTTTGATGAGCATGCACAGTGTCTCCCATATCCCCTTTTTGTGGCACGAAGTCTGGGGGATCACCGAGTGTGGGGCAGTTAACATCTTGGCAGGGCTTCCCATGTAATCCCTGTTATCAAGCCTCACCTAATGAGCTGAAAAAAAATGGTACAAATTTAATGAAACTGACTGACTTCTTGAAATACTTGGCTTTTCATAAATCAACCTTTTCCTGTTGAAACTGTTAGAAGTCCTAAACTTAAGTAGGCATCAAAAATTCCTAACTGTGCTGTTGGCTCCGTGTGCATGTGTGTACCAATGTACACAGCTGTGAACCCAATTTGCTTGAGTTGCAGATTTAATGAGATTATTTTCAAGTTAGCACTGAGCTGTAAGAGTGAGAGAGGAAGTGGAGAGAATCAAGATTAGAAACAGGGAGAGCCTGCAGAGGAAATGCTGTACTCATAAAGAAAGTGCTGGCTACTGTTTGGTTTTTGTTTTTTGGTTTGGTTTTTTTTTTTTTTTTTTAATAGTTCCATTAATAGCAAACCCATATCTCACAATAAAGGAAGGGCTCTGAGGTACATGACAAGAACAGAAATCTTTTACCAGCACTTGAAAACTGTTATTAGTGCTCTAGTTTTTAGTATAAATCTAAACTATAGGAGGACAGAGGAAAAAGGAGAGGAAAAAAAACCATAATAGGAGGTATGGAAGTTGGTTATTTTTTCTGACATTTAATATGCAATAATAATAGTAACAATAAATTATTTCATTTGTTATTCTTTTGTTTTAAAACAAATTCTAAAGAGAAAAAAAATCCACATTTACCTGTATGGGCAACACCACAAGAGCAACACAGATCATAATGACAACAAGCAGCTTTGAAGGCCATATCTTGGGTGTAACATCCCCAAAGCCCACAGTGGAAAATGTCACTATGCAGAAATAAAGGGAGTCAAAGAGAGTCAACCTGTTTCCTGCTCGTTCCAGATGCTGAATTCCACAAATACTATGTAGAAAAGAATGAATAAAGACATGAAAAATAAAAACTGTACTTAGGGTCAGTTCAATTTGATGCTTATATGTGCAGAGAACTATTTATTTTCAGAATGCATCAACTGTGTTAGCAAAGACATTTTTTCAAAAAGGAGGAAAAATTAGTACCAAACCAGAAGTGCATTGTTCATATGATTTTCAAATGTCATTTGTAATAAAACAACCTTGTTTTTTTGTTATTTCAGTATGATAGTCACAACTTTGTTGCTAGGTTTTGCTTAGTGGCTGTCATGAGGGAGAAATGGTATACAGAACATCATGGATTGATGCAATTCCTTTCTAAACCAGAACAAAACAGATGGTATATAGTTGCCACCATTCAGATTTTTTTGTAAACATTTTTTTAACTTTTTCAGGGAGAATTTGCTGGTAAGGGCAAGAAAATGTACATACTGCTGTCTTTGATTGTATCGCTCTTTATGTTGATCTCTATCCCTTTGTGTGGCAGGAATCACTAGCATGAAGTAGTTCTGAGCATACATGTTGCATACTAGATAGTGTTGGTACAAATGGGTATTGTCTGTCTAGAATAAACTGAATGTGAGAATTGTCAGATGAATAAGTGTCCAGAGTCAGCCTTCAGGTAGAAAGTGGAAGATGCCAACTGGTATGAATATTCTGCTTGCTTAAAAATACAGAATAGAAATACAAGGCTTGGTTGCCTTTGCGAGCAGAATGAATAAAGTTCATTCCTTCCAGTCATACATTCCTGTGAACAAGTAAATGGTACGCAAAGTTAATGGTAATTATTTCTCATAATCAGCACGATACACTTGTGGTTTTGAGAAGCAGTAGCAGAATCTGTCCACAGGTCTTACTGTTATTTCTTACGTTGCAGGTTTTTTTGTTTTTTTGGTTTTTTTACTTTGAAAAAAATATACCATGATAAAGAGCTTCCCAAGCTTAAAATATGATCTTGCCTACTGCAGTTCAGGCTTTTAAATTACATTCACCTATATGAAGAAAATCAATGTGTGAACCACCCTGAATAGTGTTTTTTCACCTTGCAGTTAGCAGAATGATTTCTCCCAAGAGAATTAGAGAGATAATTGATAAATAATATCATATTCCTTAGTAGTTATTCTAGAACATACCAAAGATGATTTCTTCATATATGGTATCCAGATGGTAATAGTCACTCATTAATATCTGCCACGGTAAGATCTTTGCATCACCAGGGAGACCCTGTGTTTATAACAGCTTTAGCAGTTGTTCTTATGTTCTCTGTTCTGTTCTCCAAAAATAATTTAGCTGTGGGCAGTGGCATTTCCAGAACATATGGATCAAATTCCCAGTTTCCTTTTCACAGTTCTAGCATTTGTAGTTTTCACACATCTCAAAATGTTCTAAAAAGGGTGGGGATTTTTTCCCCTGTTGTTTGCATAAGTTTCATACTTCAGTCAGAACTGATACTTCTATATTCCTCTCCAATTTGTCCCACATTTTTCACTGGAGTGGTGATCTAGATCTTCCATAAATTCACTATGTTGCCAGTTTTTCTTTTTTTTCGACAAAAAGGATAATTATATTTTTGTCCCTGGCAATATTAACAGGAGGACTGTAAGGAATTATGCTTATAAAGTTTTCTTTTGCTCTCAAACAAGGAAGTTTTTCAGCTAAATTATTTTCCAGTGTTCATTTGAAATAATGGAGTATACGATGGAAATACTTTTCAATTATGGAAAAATAAACTATTTTAATATCGTTATTCACAAAAGTTATATGTAATTTTAAAAGCAGAATGGTGACAAGTTTTTAATTCTTCATTGAATAATTCCTGATCATCTTGGTGCACTTTCTTCTATTTAATTGTCTTTTGTGGGTACACCTCTAAAACACATAGCCTTGACTTCAGGAATTAAGGTCACGAGGGCCAGGAAAGCAGCAGCTACCAGTGATATGGCTCCCACACAACAGGACTATTGCACCACTCCAGTAAGTGTGTTAAATATCTGCAGATTGGTTTGTATTGAAGCATAATGCATGATCCTATCGTTGGGAGAAAGGTATTTTTTCTGATGCTAGTGCCTCTGAAATTGCTTGGTGTTTGTACACACAAAAAGGTCAATTTTACCCTTTGTAACTGATAGGTTGGATTAAAATGTAAAAAAAATTTGGTACCCTGGAGTTTTCTTACATTTTCATGGAATGAGAATTGTTTTTTCACTTTTTGTTCTTTTTGTAAAATGTTAAAACTTTAATACCTTGTTGGTAGGAGAACTCAAGACTTGATGAAAGAGTTGTTGTTGTTATTATTATTTTTATTATTATTATTCATGAGCTTTCTGTAGCCAGTCCACCCAATCATTCTTTAGCTTAACTGAAATAAGTTACTATATCGTGAACCATTTCAGCATTTTCTAAGTGAGCAGTAAAATTCCCATTGAATTTAGTGAGACCAAGATTTCATTTTATCAGCTGTACTCCCTTATAGACCTATATACTCCTAGTCCTCGAATAATTTTTTTGCCTGACTCAAAATGTTGTGGATTCAAGCTGTTTCTTGTTGAACTCAGTGGGCATGAGCCAGAGCTTCTCATATTTAGTTAACAATATTGAAGTCAGTAAGGCATGGGAGCTATTTCTTCTTCACTGAAGCAGAAATTCAGCTCTTCTAACAACTTTTTGAACAAATTAATTTCTTTCTTCAAAATTACTTGCACCTCATTTGCAGTTCTACCAAATTCTACTATGCCCTGACCCTGAAAAGAAAGGAATGATAAATGCAAAATTAGGTTACCACATCTTGATTTTACTGGGTGTTTTGATACTCTGCCTGTTGTTTTTACTAGAGCCAGAGATCACAAAACTGCAGAACCACCTGACTTTCATGAGACAGCTTTATGGGAGTCTAATTACCAAATGAAATATTACTCCTTCTCCAAGAATATTATACCTTAATGTCACCAACAGTGCCTCTAAAGAAACGTTACTCGGCACCTATAGCATGTTCCTATCCATTTGGGCTACCTGATTACACTGCATAGAGAGTGCAGTGGAACGTTATTGGCTGTCCAGGAAGCCAAGTCCACACAGATTAGTTACACCATTTCCTACAACATATTGAAATCTTTCAGTATAACCTAATTCTTTATATGAATAGTACTATCAACTACTTTGTTCTTGTAAATTAAGTGTTAAGCATTATTTTTAAAAGGTGCATAAATACTGCATGTACCAATACAGACAGGATATTCTCTTGTCTGCTTTCTCATATTTCCTGACATAATGAACTACATGGTAACTTGGACTTCATTTTTTGGCTGTTTTGATATTTTACGATGGTATTTTTATCTCCTTGTTCTTGTTTGCTTCTTCCTCCTCTTTCATCCCATGGAGAAACAATAATTTACTTGGTCACCCCTGGTCAAACTTAATGATTTCAAGCAGGAAAGGAAAGTTCAGCAAAGGCAATGCCTGCACCAACTTGTTCTTGGGGAGAAAATAAACCACTGTAATAATAAATAAACAGAAAACTCCTAATTAAAACATAGGGCCCAACTCATCACCTTCTATACCAATTTTAGGTTTCCTGTAAATTCAGCAAGGCTGTCTTTTTATAGCAGATCTACGTGAGCAGTTACAACAAAACAAAATTGATTTAATAGGATATTAAATTTTACTAAAAAAAACCACACAGAAACCCAAAATGGCTCTGCTAAAGCAAAAGTAGCATCAGAAAATTTATTACAAACTTATAGAGAACAGAAGTGTGATTTTAAACACTGTACTAACACTGCACTTGAAAAAACAAAAAGTAAAGATAGTAACATGTAATCTCTGAAGATTAGTCATGTTTAGTTTAGGTATCATTTGAACTTTTGAGAGTTCAATTTTTGTTTTACTGGAAGTTTCCTTTCTAATTCCAGGAATCTTTGTTTGCTTGAGTACTCTATATGCCAAAACTAACTACTTTTTGTAAATAGCCTATCTGCACATGCAGTACAGAAGCTGCCTCAAAAATTAAGTGAATCACTTCCTAAGACATAAGTTAATATACAGAAAGAGTGACGCCAACACTAGACTATAACAGGCGCTCACTGTTTTCTCCCCAGTCCCTTAACTGAATGTTCAACTGTCTTGAAAAAGTAAGCAACAGTTAAGACTGAAGTGATAACACACTGCTCTGTCATTTCTGTTCACTTTTCCACTCCTTTATGCTGGGAAGACAGTCCTATAAGGAACCGCAGAAGTTCAAATGGTCAGATTAGAGAGGATGATGCTGTCGCTTATACCTAGGGGTAGTCCAGTTAAATTTAAAGCCAACTTAGCACACTCCTGAATGCCTGCACTACTTGGTTTACTCTCTCTTTTGCCACAGGGCCTTAATGCTTCCCTCTGCATATTTTAATTTTCACTTATGTAATCTGATTTGAAATGAACTAAACAGGAAGGGAAAATCTGAGCACTGAACGCAGGACGTTTCACTCCACGGTATGAATTCAAAAGGCTGTAATAACGCTCCAGAGACTGAAGTCAGAAGTTTGAGATGCTTAGGTGTCTTCAGGATTAGGTAGCAACTAACAGCATTGTTTTCGTCAGACTTTAGCTTTGAGCTTCAACATATATAATTGCTTTGTTGTGGTTTAAGTAGCTAGCTACAGGGACTAGCTAATGAATATACTGAAATCAATGAGGATTAATTTTATTTGCTTTAGTGAGATTCTGTGGTACAGGCTCAGTGCTTAGATACAACAGAAGTTAGATCTGACATAACTCAGAAATATAGCAATTCTGCATGCTAAGTGTTCCCAATAGTTTCTTATACCCAAAAAGCTTCTAAGTTTCCACATATCCTACTACAGAATGATGTTGGAACAAATTACAAATTAAATTACGATTATTTAATCATTCTCTACTGCCAATTGATGTTTGTATTATTTTAAAATTTTCTGATGCTACTGTCACAGATGTTCAAAGAAACTTCCTCATCTTTACACCAAAAAAAAAAAAAAAAAATGTGGCTATAGAACAGTTCATACTTCAGTCTAAGTCTGGGAGCCAAGTATCTCTCAGAAGTCTGGTAAATGCATAGGGGTCTTGCCCAAAATTGGCAAAACGTGCTCACTGCTTGGAAAAGATGTTATATTAACTGGTGCCAGTCTTAGGTCCTCAAAATGTCAGTGATGTTAAGACTAATGCTGTATCTGGAGGATGCCTCGTTTTGTACAGAGGCAAACAGGTTTTATACCGTAAGTTGTCTCTGTGGGGTGTTTTGTCTTCTCTGTGGCACTGATGTAGAGCCAGATGCAGTTTTGTCCTGTATTTCAAAATTAGGCATTATTGGAAAAGCAATTCTCAGTGCCTGCAGAATTAGTATATATAGAATCATCAAATGCTCAATTTACACTCAACAAAACTCTGCATTGAATACTGCTATAACTGGAGTGACATTAAAGTGGCATTTTTTACTACTCACTATATCAGATACATATGGAAATATTGTATGTTGCCCTCTGAATGATAATACATGTCCTCTGAATTTTAATTCTTTTTCCTATGAGATGCTACTGAGCTATGTAGTCTGGTCCTCCAAACTGAAAAGGTGAAGGTGTTGCTAACTACCTTACCGATGACCTAAAAACCTAATGCTTTCCAACAGATCCTCTGATTCTTGTGTAAATGACGAAGAGGAGGCAAAGAAGAGAACAAGGGATGAGAAGAAACTACAGCAAGTAAATGAGTGAAGAGACAATCAGAAAATACTCTGACCAATAATAAAATGTCTATCCTGTCCAAACACCCTGAAGCTGAGGTTTTAAGTTCCTGAAAACCAAATGCTTCATTTTTTTCCTAAGCCCTGCGATGCTTTCTCAGCTCTTTTATAAAATCTGGGTTTTTTTCTAAGCATCTATTTTCTGAAAAGCAATTTTCCATAAACAACATTATAATGGGGAGAGGGGGCTGAATGGCTAGTTTTAAGTAGATGTGCAGTTTCCAAAATGTTAAAATGACAGAATTTGATATACTATATCATAATTTAAGAAATACTGTGCAAAGTTCCGATTTGCTCTTTGCTGTATTCATTCTATATGTAAGGCTTTAAAGCTATGGGAATAAATGAATTCCAGGACATGGAAATGATTAATTGCATACAAGACAGTGAAAGGAATGAGGGAGAAATGCTGACTGTAAAGAAGACGAAGGTTGTTATGCTGTCTTTAAAGTAAGTCATTAGGGAAATACACTTGCTATTCTTAGTTGGTAACAAATGATCCTGTGAATGCAGTATATCCTGTTGAAATGAATCCACTGACTGGAGGAAAAAAAAAAAAGATACTAACAAATGTTGTGGCTTCTTAATATTCAAGGATAAAATTAATGTTATAACAAGTACCTCAGACATTTTTGTAACTCTAATGCCACTTCATCAGACAGTCCAATGTAAATATTTATATTTTTCCAGAATATTTTCTTTTCAGAGACCAATCTATGTTTTCATGCAACACACTCCCCTTTTTTCAGAATCACAGTAGTGGAGGAAAAGACTCAGATTACTTCAACAGGCTTTGAATCTCTTTGGTTCTGTGGGACTTTGAATACAAGCTGAGGTAAGGGTGCAGAATTCTTTCTTTCCCTTTACAGCAATCCCACCATGTCAGAAATGAATTCTGAATTTCACTCCAGCTAGAAAGGTCACCTTTCCTATAATCCAACTGTATTTTTATCTTAAATGATGGTTTTTGATGATCTCACTATTGCTTACCCATAATGTCTAATATAAGCACTTTCCTTCCCCAAAGATCAGTACATTATATGCAGTTAATGGTTGCAAAAGCTCAACTTATAAAAATAAACTTCCACTATAAGCCATGTGACTTCCAGAAACTGCAGAACATCTTGTTAAGCAGAATAGGATATTATGAAATGACCAACTGTATATAAATATTTGCTAAACTGAGTGAGAACCTTCCTACTCCTGCTGCTGCGTTTCGTGAAATGAGAAGTGGAGCTGCAATAAAACAAGTCTGGTCACTGGGACTGCACAAGTAGCGTCCCTCTGAGGGCAGCATTCAGCTGACTGTATTTCTGTAAAAAGGTCTGTGCACACCTCAGTCTGGAAGTCCAAAGAACTATCTGTATTTCTGTATGCTTTCAGTCTGCCACAGAGCTCTGATGGTACGCAAAGCAAACCTTGGCATTCCAACTTCAGTGTGTCAGTACTGTTGCAGCCAAGAGCCTGCTGGAGTCTGAGGTTTTGGACTGCTCAGACAAGGTAACTGCTCAGGAACCCGAATCGTGCAGTCAATGCTTCAACCACTAGATACCCTTCCCCTGCAGGGCGTTACAGAATTAGGTAATATTACATACCTATTCTTTCTTAGGAAGTAATCTATTTATAATATTCAGAAATTGTATGTTTTGTGCAGGAAAATTCAAACCCAAACTTCTAATGACTGGTTTTTACTTGACAGATTTTAAACGTGCTAAACTTAGATTTTAATCACTAGATTTGTTTCAAAAAATCTTGAATCACAGAAGGTTGACTAAGTGAAGCCAATAGTAATCAAGACATGGAAACCCCATCTTTTTAAACTCTGAGATCAAGAATCGGGTTATATCTACTATGGAAGAACCACTGTTTATTGTTTTTGTTATTTGCTCCTTTTTGAAGGAAGTAATCATTATTGCTTAGACTGTTACTTGAGGTACGGAAGATCCAGCTTCATATCCATCCTTCATGACTGTGAATTCAAACCCACATCCTGTTTCTTTCCTCTTTATGATGGTGAGAGAGAGACAGTAAGAAGAGGCAAAAAGATTCTCAAGTTGGATGGATAAAGTTTCTAAAAGGACTGACACAGAAAAAATGGCCAACATTTATACCGGATTAGGCAAAAGGCTCCTCTAATTCAGTGTCCTGCTTCTACTGAGAGCAGTAACAGATTTTTAATGAAAAACTAAACAAAAACAGTATGGAAGGTTTTTCCCCTGAACTACTCTGCCTGCATCAAAAGAACTTGTAATAACTCAGTATGCGTACCTTAGTTGTGGTCCAAGAGCAGACTTTCTCTGAAATCGGCTCTGTGACCACCTAGGTACCCTGCAGCCTAATTACAAACATTTCTTTGTTGTAAACAAGCCTGCAGTTCCTGAACTTGAAGTGTCCTCTCTAATGTTTACATGCATTCCGCACTAAAGCTGCCTACGGTAAGAGTGTTTTCAGGCTTCACCAAAACCTGTAATATCTTTCAATGCTTAGAAAATCCCAGATGCCACTATTCCTTTAATTGCACCTTACTAGGTTTATGCAGCTCCTTGTGTGCATCTGTAGTGGCAAAGCACCTTAGCTTCAGTCTATTTGGATAGTTTGTCTGCAGCATATCTAGTTTACTAGATTTTTGATTCCTATAAAAACTAGGCCATGGAATTAAATAAATGTTTAGGAAAAGAACTGATTTAATACAATTTTACAAACACTCGAGATAGTATCAGCCTTAGATGATTTACAAGCTTACAACTGTTACAGTGTTATGATATAGTCTACAAGCTACTGATAAAATGATTTTGTTCATTTTCAATCTAACTCAAGTCATAGCATATTTTAATGACAAGTGGATTTAATTTTATTGTTAAGTACTTGTTTAGATTTATCTTGGACTCAAAACCTAACAACTTCTCCTTTCTTAGTTCCTTCCTTTTAGGACAGTCTTTTTGGGGAACAGGATTTTGGAATTCTCCTCCTAGTTTTCCTTCAGTTCTGGTGATCAAAATTCTCTCCTTATCAGGTTTTGCTTCTTCATTTGATTCGCAAGGATATTCATTATGGATGTGTCATACACTTTCATCCATTCTTACAGCTCTTTGATAGCCTATTATTTGTTTGCATTTTGAGTGCAACTCTTTTGGTGCTCTCGCTGCTGCTATCAAAGCAACTGCTTCTGGACAAGCCAAATTACCTTCCTCCAGCTGCAAAATGTTCTTGTTAATAACACCATAAACAAGAATTAATTTCTCAGAAATCTCCAGGTAGGTAATATTCATGAAGAATCATCTTTCTTGCACTGCTTATCCTGCTGTGAAACTCAGACCAATAGTAAATGCAGGCTGGAGTGGTATAAATCACTTGCAAGTGATTCACAGCAGATACCATTTGTCTTATCCACCTTAGCCATAGGCATGAGGGGTGCAGCCCTTTGGAAGCTCACAGGTGAAATTTTCCTTTCCAGCTTAAATTTCCATAAAACTTATATTCTGTTGCAGAGTCACACCCAAGCTCAGTCAGAAGTTAATTTCACTTGTAGACATGGAAGAAACTGGTTTCTGCTTGCCTTGTTTATATCTTACACACAATCTTTTAATACACTATTGCAGCCAATCCTCACTGTCTGCATTAAGCTCATCTTTTTTCCAGAAATTTTAATTCACATTTGTTTTCATCACCAATTACCTAAAAGGGCTGCACAGTATAATGATAATGATGACAGTCTCCATCATTAGCAAACATGGAGAACTAAGACTGATAACAGAAAGCTGACTTTTCCTGAGCCAGAATGTAGGCTCTGAGGCACCCCGAAGCACGGTCTACGTCACAAATTCTACCCTTCTCATTCCAGGTCCTGCAAGTCTAGCTTGTAGAGTGCTTAGGAAAATTAGTCATGGAGTATCATTTACTAGAAACTGCTTTTCATGTTTACTGAGCTTCTGGATTCCTTTATTAGGCACCCAAAAGGGAGAAAAGCACTTATTGAGAAAAACAATCGAATACGCATTTGGAAGACTAAAGGGTGAATAAATAGAAGACCCAGACATGTAGTCTAGAAACTGATGAGAAATATCTGTTTCTCATGGCAGCTGCTTACTGTGCTTTACATAATCTTTCTGAGAACAAAGGAGAGAGGTTTGCAGGTACAAAGAGGAGACAGAGGGAACATGATGGACTTACTTGAACATTTTGAGAAGCCCAATTGAAGACCACTGTGAAATGCTGCAATTATGCAGGTACACAGAGGTCTGTTGTGCTCCTTCTATTGCACAATGTTTACACTTACAATGAGGAGTTCATTCTGTGGATGAATATTTATAGATCAGTGAATGCAAAAGCTTTGTGATAACTTAAGAGGAGGATGTAATCTGCTCCATTTTGGATTTTATTACTGCACTATTATTTAATTTTTAAGTAGATGTGTGTATTTTTATGAACTAAAGTTGGTATTTTAAATGATTGTTCAAGATGCTGAACAATGAACATAAGCACGTTCTTTATTATTTTTAATAAATAATAATTGAAAGTATTAGTAAAAATAACAGCACTCTATTATTTAAATTATAAAGTACTGTTTTAAAATGCAATAACCCCCTTATGTTTATGTCCTGGTTTCAGCCAGGACAGAGCTGATTTTGTTTTTCAGCAGCTTGTTTTGGATTTAGTATGTGAAACATGGTGATAGTATGTTGCTGCTGTTCATTGATGCTGAACGATCAAGGACATCTTGCAGTTTCCCAGGTTTTGCTGATGTGCAGGTGCAAACCCTTGGGAGGGGCACGGCCAGAATAGTTGATCTAAACTGGCCAAAGCAAAGAGAGTATCCCATAGACGGCATGGCCGGTGTAAGGGAGGGTCTGCCACTGCTCTCAGGCTCTGGGTTCCTTGTTCGGTTCGTGTTCTGTTCTTGTTCCCTTCTTGTTACCTTATTTTTATCTCAGCCCATGAGCTCTCTCTCTCCAATTCTCATCCGCACCCACCACAGAGGGGAAGGGTGAGCGAGCGGCTGTGTGGTCTGGTTACCGTTTGGGGTTAAACCATGACTGTTTATAAAACAAAGCAAGCAGACAGGTTTGTTCTCCAAGTCACAAGTTAGATGAACATATCTGTTTTCTGCATCTCTCTATGTTGGATAAAACACACCTTTATGGGTAAGGAGTTCAGGTAACGGGAAACGTTCTATTGTTCCCCCTCTGGGAAACCTGAATTTAACAATAGTGTTTAAGATAAATGGCAGTAGTGCGATCATATCGGGACAGTGGTGGACACTTCTCACATTTCAAGCTGTGCTGTGAAATCACTATCTCATCGATGGTCTTTTCTCTGTTATCATTACAAGTGTTTCCATTCAATATTTTTGTTGTTATCTCCACAAATATGGCATCATTTAAACTTCTTTCATATGTATAGGTGGTGTCAGTGTTGTTACCTCTGCCAGTGAGGTCACCTGGACAAGGAAGAATAAAGGCCACTAGTTACTGTCAAAGCTGTAGCCTCCTTGCCAACATCAGAAAGAGTTTTGCTTCATTTCTTTGTTTCCTCTCAGCTCTAACTAGCTTGTTCCAGTTTTGGGGTACTGTCATAATCTTTCTT
This sequence comes from Podiceps cristatus, assembly GCA_000699545.1. Taxonomy (NCBI): domain Eukaryota; kingdom Metazoa; phylum Chordata; class Aves; order Podicipediformes; family Podicipedidae; genus Podiceps; species Podiceps cristatus. The sequence goes on from KL267422.1 coordinate 34,190, forward strand.
ATTTTTGTGGAAAACTCTTGAGATTGTGGAGGATAGTGGTAAGGGATGGATTGACTATAAAACAGGAGGATGACTGCAGTCTAAGCAACAGTGGAGAAAAATCTAACCTGCAATTACAGAGACACCTCCGCAGGTTGCCAGTGGGGTTTGCTTGATCTGGGCAACAGAAGTAAATCCTGTGCATGTGCATTTCAATTAGTTTGTCCTCTAGCTGCTACATTCCATGATATTCTTAAGACAGAGAAAGATTGTTCAAGCAGGCAGTGAGCAAAGCGGAAGCATACACCGTGTTGCTGCTTTACAAGAGTAGAGTCCATCAAGCTGGTGAAATGGGGGGCTGTATGGGCAGTCTCAAGACAATTGCACAGATGTCCAGTCTCTCTGTCTATTTAGAACACATCTGTTGGCTCATACTGAGTAGAAAGTTCACTGAAAAGAGTAGTACAAGGTCCAAAGGGGTGTATGGAAATCACAATGTGACTTAAAGTATATCCTTTTTTTTTTTTTTAATACTCATATGGTATGTTTTGGCTCCTTTATTGTATAATAATTTGTTATTAAAAAACCAAGACCATAGGTGAAATGTGTGCCACGTAAATAATTTTTTCTTGTTTGTGTTCCTACTGGAAAGGTATTTTTACTTCAAAGTTGCCTCCTTGCTGACCTACTGTCTTTGCCAGGGAAACAACCAGCCTGTGAACAAGATATAATTAAGCACCAGGCTTAATTCTTAAGTTTGCCAAGATACCAGAAAGGGGGCAAACATTAAATAGAGATTGTCTAGTGGGGTGAAAATTATAGGAGGTAACTGCTAGGAGATAAAAGTAACATATTATTTCATATATTACAAATGTAAGCTCCCTTATAGTTTCAGTTTCTGCTTGGAAACCTAGCAATTCTTCTAGCTATGAGCCAGAAGACTTGGATACCTTGGACTGTCTATGCCTGGTTTGGTTTGATCAGAAAGCTCCATGATTTCATCATCATTGTCCTCCTGCTTCTCCCTGTTGTTAACACTGGTGGAGTCCTGATGGTGTTTTCAATGAAATGTTTTGATTGAGTCAAAAAGCCTGAATTTTACAATAGCTAAAGAGCTTCCTGAAAGTCACAGAAGTTTTTATGAATACAGTTTTCTTCTTTGGGCCACCTGTTTTGACCATGTGTTTGCTTGAAGAAAAACTTTCAAGTCTGATAATTTCTTTGGCTAGAATTCAAATGGATATAGATGCATATAGATCCTTTTGAATTGTATGGGGGTTGCACTAGATGACCTTTAAAGGTCCATTCTAACCCAAACTATTCTATGGTATAACTCTTTCTAAAAATCAATGAAATCTAAAACCTCATAGGCCTATTCCAAAGTGTGAGGTGTGACTGTTTAACAATCACAAGTATGATTATGATGGTTTAGGACAAAATCCCAAAAAGCTACATTCTCAAAATAGGATACTTGATTATACTCATCATTTAAAGGAAGAGCACTGGTTGTATCAGGATAACCAAAAACCAGCAGACATGTGAGTGACGAGGGGAGCTGATTCAAGTAGCCAGCAAAATAATATGAGGTTAATGATCATAATGCTGGAAAGACGAAAGCAGGAGAAGAAGGAGGAAGACGACCGTAACTAACAGGACTGACAGCACACTATGCAGTTAGTCTCTGCTATATTTTGTCTGGCGATTTTCCCCTTGCTTGCTTAGCCCATGGAGAATTTTCAGTAAGATTTTATTCTTACTACATACTCACTACAGCCCTTAGAATTAGACTTCCACTCTGAATACTTAAGATTAAGTATTTCATGTTTGCCTTAAAGTTGGTTGAATCTCTATTTTCTGCATATTTTTTTCTTTCTTTACTTTCAGAATATTAGCAAAGTAAACAAAAAGAGATCAAGTGAAGGAATACAGTTGAAACATGACCCACAACCATTTTGCCATATTTATCCAATTCTAGTAAATGTACATACAGGCCCACATGTGGCTGTGCCCTCTCATCAGTGGGCTAAAAACAGTTTTATTTTGAACTTTGTTGCATAAAATATTTCCATTTACTTTGTTTTCACCACTCATCACTAATGATAACAAACTTGCAAAACATAGGACTGTATTGAATTTCTTGATAACAACACACTGTAGACTGAAAAGCAAATTAAGTGCTCATTCACAGCAGTTGACTAAGTTTCGTCACAAATGTAAGCCAGTAATGATAGATATCCTGAAAATATGAAAAGGTAACTCATAAGTTTATTGGAATGTCATGAAGAGATTTGTTCTTGTACTGTAGAGTTAAGCAAAGCAGTAGAATGCATGCAATCATAGGAGACCATAATGTGTATTGGATACCTTTAAATAGCTTAATCCCTTATATGATCTCCCACTCCTTTTGTAACATATTAGTAAACATACTGCTTTGCTGTAGAATGTAATTAAGCATGGTATTCTGTGCCCAAAGGAACTGACAATTTGATTTCATGGCTGTTGTTTTCAGTCTGCAGAGTCAACCCACGGTTTGTACTTCAGTGTTTACTAAATGAATATCAATTGTTTTTTCTTCCTTATTGCTGTGACTCAGGCACTTCCACTGTAATATACAGTATATAAAATTTTTCATATATATTGCAAAAATGTACAACGTCCACAAACATAAAAAGTATAGCTGTGTTTTTGAAAAGAATGGGAGCATATATTCAACTTTAAGCTTATGTTTGTGTTCCTTCTTAAGTATACAGTTAGATATTTTACTGAGGTTGAGAGAGAACAAAACTCAATATAATTAACCATTTTTAACTTTTTTTAGGAGGTTTTAATTGTCAATTGAAGTATAGAACTCATTAGTCAGAGTGCTTTTTATCTGGATTATACCCTAAAGGGTCTTCATTTACAGACTTCTACTTTGAGGGTGTGAGGGAGAATGGAAAGCAGTATCTGCTAACAGTGCTAGAAATACAAATTTATTGGAGCTGAGATACCATTTAGAGATTAACTTTTAACACTCTTTGACATTAAATTGACATTTAATTGTTGTAACTAGGTCAAAAAGTTGACAGACCTGCATGTTTTGGTAAAGACTTCTGCTGAAGTCCACAAGCAATTATCAAAGATAGAGTTTACAAGGAACATTTTTGTAATGAGTTATATTTTTAATTCTTTCCTTCCTTTATTTAAGCTCAGTAAGTGATTTTGGCATGTAATATCTCTGGCATGGGGGTTAGGGCCCCTACTGCTAACGGAAAGAACGTTGCACACAGGTGAGTTAGAGGAATCAGCAGACATTTAACTTCTACATGTACTTGTTTATCACCCAAATGTGATACAATGTTTGGAAGACTATCTCCCCCGCTAGTCTTCAGCTGTTTGAAAAACATCTGTCTAAACATTATAGTGACTCTAATGGAATACCAAGTATACAGAAGAGAAAAATTAGAATTTTTTTCTTTTAAAATCCATTGTAAAGGCACCAAAATCTTTCTTTTTAGACCATCTCACATCGCATCCCAAGCTTTGCAAAAGCCTCTCAGATGTCCTTTCAGTATTCTATAAAGTTATGCCTAATACAGAGTGTGAGCAAATAATTCCTGTTGGCTACTGCTAGCTTGTGTTAGTATGGCCAAAGATGTATTAACATCTTTTTTAACTCTTCACTTTCTGATTTAAGAAATACGACCTTTGCTAAACTTCACACCCTTAAAATACAGTTGGAATATGAAAGAGACAATAAAAGTGAACAAATGACTGAAGAGTTATGCTGATCACAGATCAGGATAATAAGTTACTGCTCATCAGAGAACCAGAATAACTGATAGCATCTAATAAAACAGTTAAATGTGTTAGCATAACGCACCATAAACACCAAATTTTAGTAAAGTAAAACAAATAGTTTGTCAGCCTAATAAATCAGTCAATGAAAGATAGATTTATTTTTTTTTTTTAAGTCTGCATGCTAATGACAACTTCATTTTTGATCCAGGAATAGTGAGTGATGATGGTCTGCTGCCAGACATTAAATTATAAATGGTGAAGTAACATCCTCAACATAATTAGTCATCTGTTGTTACACATGGCATTCTATTTGCTACTGTCTAAAATGATATAACATCCTGAAAGACAGTACGTATCGCGTTTTTCTTTTTACTGCAAAAATAAGACAAAGCATCTGAAATGTAATGCCTTCCTGTAATGAAAGAGATGGAAGACAGAGGTTTTTAACACTTAATTTATATATCGAATTGCCCCCTTAAAGAGAACTTTACCTGATTTTATTGAAGTCCTCCCAAAACCAAAGCAAAACCTAAGATTCCTTTTACCAATATGATGATACAGTATTTCACAACCTGCAGAGTCTGGTTGTATTCCAGATCAACTTCTATTCTAGTATTTTATTTAACCAAAGTTATTCTTGTCACCCTTGTTCTGAAGGTAACATGCATATTTTGCATATGTAACATTTACACTTTCACACAAGATATCCACTTACGAGCCTGTGATTCAGCAGCAGGTGTATGTGTGCATGTGTCTTTTTAAACCCATAAAAAGCTTACTAGAGAACCCACGTCCTAATAATTTGCATGCCTGTTGAGTTTACCTCCATAGCTCTCTTTGTCTCACTCCTCAAAACCTTCTCTCTGACTGCATTTTTTCTGTGGATCTTTTTCAAGTGCTGATACTTTTGAGGGCATACATATCCCAAATGCATACTTCCCATATTAAAATATGGTAATTGATTTCTGGTAATTGAAGATTGTATTCTATTTCTCTTTGACATTCCTTATTTGCCCTTGCGCTTTGGATGGTCCCTTCCAGATTTTAAACAAATCCCCCTTTATCATGTTATGTTTATGTGACAATTACAAAATTATATGTTGTGGTCCCAGTTCTGTCCTTATATACATCAATATGACACAGAAAATTAAAGCAGGCTTTGCGAATTTAATTTTTAATTTTACTAAGACTCTACATACTCCTTATACTCATTCTATCTTGTGCTGTGTTCCTGCAAAAGGACAACATTGCATTTAAATTAACTTTGAGGAATTTTATGTGTTGCTTTACATGTGTTGGCAAGCTATAATTAGTTAATATTAGCAGTAGCTTGATTTTATTTATCTCCCACAAAATTCAAAGTATGATTGCTAAAGAGAGGATGCTATCAAGATGCAGTCTTTTAGAATTGTATTTCTAACAGTCCAAGTGTTATATGACTCAAAATAATTTACTTTTTTTCCTCCTTTCATAATGATAATTAGTCTTTGCTGCCAGAAAAACCTTTGCTTGTCATGGTATCTGGTAAATAGTATTACTGTATTACAAGATATCATAATAATAAAAGCCAAAATATTGTACTCCCAGTGGCATATTCAAAGTGCATAATGTTTTGCAAAATATTGTTTATCCCTCCCAAATATTCTCAATGCATCTTTAATGAAAAGTTGTCCAGATTATTGTAAATATTGGTAGCATTTGTTATCTGAGAAGCATTTTTACATCATGTGAAACTTACTGGGGAAAATATTAGGAAAGAACCTGAGAGACATTTTGTCTCCTTGGGCAAGGAGTTTGGTTTTAAATCTATTTTTAGTCTTTACTTAAATATGTACATTCTGATTACTGCATTTTCAGTACCTTCAGAAACTAACAGAAAGAAATTATTAGAAGAGACTGATCACAAATTATTTACAGTATAGAGGTTGAAACTTTCAGAATGGAAAGTACTTCATTGTCTAACTCCCACTAAAAGTCTTGCAAGCCATGCTGAAAATTATTCCTAGTGTCAATTAAAATATTGTTTTAAACAATACACTACTAGACTGTGAAATTGCCATTGCATTAATTGTTGAAGGATGATTTACCTGAGCTATAATGTAGAGTTACATACCTTATGAAATGTTAAAATATTGTGTGCTACAACAATAGAGAATAAAACATGTGGATAAGTTTATTTTGTTTTTCAAATTTATTCAAATTTAACTTTGCTCACCTTTATCTAAATTCAGTTTGGAACTACTGATTTTCAGGTTAATATATGATCTGTAAGCTATGCTAGAAAATCAGCAAGCTTTGATTGTAACTTAAAAGATTACAAGTACTTGAAGTCACAACTCATCTTCCAGGGTGCAATAAAACAACAGAAATCCCTCAATCATATTGTTTACTAATTTAATATTTCTCTACATATTAAAAAAAAAAAAAAATAGGAGGATTTCCTTATAAGTGATCTGTTGCTGACATACCATTTTACAGAAGCTTTGGGAAGGGCAGCTTTCTGAGCTACCATTTAGTCTTTCTGATTATTTTTTATTTTCAGAAGACAACTACAAATGTATCTCTCACACTCAGGAGATAATTTAGATTGAACTCTCTAACCTCTACGACTTTGTTCCACAGACCACAGTACACAGGCAATTCAAATTATTATAAATTTCACCGGTCTTTGTGTCTAGTTTTAAATGTTCCATTACATCAGTTGCACAAAGAATTCCCTGCATGTAGCATGGGAAAGATGCTGAGCTAATTATTTAAGAAATAACTATGTAGAGACATCTAAAAAGATTAACAGAGGAAATATTATGTCAGTACCAAATTAATAACTAAAACAGCATAAAAATCACTGTGTAATTATCTAGGTTTCCACAGAAATCATGTTTGATAGGTAGCCAAAAAGACTTCTGATTAGGCTTCCATACTTTTGCTCTTCCTATAACAAACATGATTTTAATTCTGCCTTTCACAAACAAATAACCAGGTGGTGAGTAGCATGAGTCCTTATCCTATACTCTTCAAGCAGCACTCTTTAACAGCACTAATCACCAATATGCTTTTTTAAGATCTGAATTCTTGAACTTAAAACATGTAAAAATACTTTTAAAAAATGTATAAGAAATACCACGCTATCAACCAAAGGAAAAAAGAAAAACCAAACAAAACCACCAAAATAGATTTATATATGGTAATATTTCTGTCTTGTCACAATACAATAGTTGCATAAAAATAAGCAAAGGTTTAACCCAAGAAACAAATTGGGGTTTTTTTATTACATTTTGTCATTTATTACATTTTCTCATCACATCGTCTTAAAGGCTTTGGCCCTTAAGTACTAATAATATGGATGTAAGGCAAATGATCCAAGTGCCAGCAAAGGTGAAAAGGGTGTGGCCCATCCCATAAGTCTGTATTCCATTAGAAACAGTAGTTTTATCTGAATTTGCGTTTCATAAGCTCGACTGTCATCTATTTGTAGCAATACTGTTTTCACATGCTTCTTTTACAGCAGATTTTAGCAAAACCACCTTAGAAATTTCTATACCTAAGAAAAGATAAGCTCTCTATGCAATATGTTTTTCTCCTACCAAAGCTGATGAAAATGTTGCCCTTGTGTTCACGCACATAGTTTTTCCCAGCAGGTAATAGCTCAGATAAATTTTAATTGAAGTTGTAGATAATTTGTTCGCAAATAACAAATGGATATTCTAAGAAATGTTTTGTTATCAACCTTCCAGAGGCTGCACAACCTTTTTATTGTTCCATGACCTCAGGAAGTGTTAAGGTAGTGTCTGAAGCAGACCTCAATTCTAATTGTATGCACTCACAGGAAAACTACCCATACACACTGCCCTGCTTTCAGCAATTGAGAAGCAGGACAAGGGCAGGGTTGAAGTTGGTTCCACTGGATTTGGAAGGTCCTACATGTGCTACCTGGCCTACTTCTAGATCTATTTCTTTATGTTCAGAGAGTACTACTTAAGAATATTTCAAAACAGAAAAAGAGAGATCCTTTGTTTGAAACAAACAAGTTCCTGATAGATCTGCTTTCTTTCAGAGAAAGAAAAGCACACTGCTATTATTTAAATATTCTTTGGGATTCTTGTAATTGTTGAATAATTTATTTTGTATTATTTACAGTTACTTAGAACTTTCAATTAATGTTCTGTAATATTCTGGGATTTAAACTCTGCAACTCCTGTTTAGTCCATTAGATCCTGAGACTTCATGTGCTTTACCACTTTAGAGTCATTGCATTTGATCAAACTAAATGATAGAATTACAGTTTAATTTGTGCTATTTTTGAATGCAGAAAATCTCTCTAAATCATAAACTGAGATTTGGCCTGAGTGTGCTGTACAACAAAACAGAACATCACAGAAATAACTGTGGATCCAAAAAACCACATTTTATTCTACATTACATAATCCACCAACACTCTTGAAGTTCATCCTACTTAATGCTAGGCATCTTTCTTGGAGAACTGCCATTTTAGGCACCTGATATAAACAACACAGAGCGGTAGAGAAGCACAGACCTCCATGTGGTGATTTAGCTCCCTTCAGATCTGCATTGCCCTCAGAGATGTCTGTCTCTACTTAGTGATAACAAAGTGAACTGGAGCATTAAAATGCCTTGTTTTCTCTAAGATTACATGGGATTAATCCTTTTTTGTTTAGTCGGGGTTTCTTTTTGTAACATAGTGTTCCAAATTTGAAGGTCTTGATTTGTCTTGTTTGGATTAGATCATTGTCTGGATTTGTTTTCATCCTTACAAGCAATTTACTCATGCTGTTTCCTCCAGATGAGTTTTGACTGTGTAATTGACATTGAGGCTACAGTGTTGGCATACGACATTTGTTCTGTAAGTCAGTGTGTGGAAACATCCTAATTTTCTGATGTTGCAAGCACTGAGGGGTAAAAAATGTAAAGATCGATCTCAGTGAGCTTTCAATGAAGACATAAGCAAAGTTTATGCAGGCTTCTTAGTCTTCAGTATGAAAAAAAATAAATCATCTCAAACAGTTTGTAGCCACCTTTTTCACAAGCTAATTATTCTACATTGTTGATATATGACTAACACTGAATTAAAAAGCAAAATAAGTCTTAATAGATGATTCACTATGTCACAGAAAGATGCCTGAAATAGTCACTCACTGTTATTTGTCTTCTTGTACAGTTTACAGAAATAATTAGTATTCCATTTGATAAACAAGTGCAAACATCCATTAGCTAAATGACACAACACATACTTTGACTAGGTCTGTAACTTTCACAAGAACTCTATCGATAGTAGCTGCTGAACAATCTGTCATACAGGAGTGCACTTCTTTTAGTATATGTATAATTGCTCTGGTTAGGAGGCCACTGAGGTATCTAAAGAAAGAAAAATTATTGGACAGCCTAACCTGTCTTTGAAATCAGAAGAGAAAAAAAAAAAAAAGCCTTGCACTTAATCTATAAACTACAGATACATGGAGCTGGTCTTATGAATTTATTTGATCTGAAAACGTGTTCTACCCCTAGATCCATAAACAATTATCATCAAAAATCAGAGTGGAATAGAGCACAATTTTTGTTATGTAATTACTGTTTGTTCTGTAATAACACTAAAAATTGTCAACTCTATGCAAAGATACAGAAGGAGCCTTTTCCCGCTATATTCTGAGTGCAAAGGACAGCTTGAAAAATGGTATCTAAAAATTGTGAGATTAGCCAATTAGCTGTAAACTTTAGATTATTTATTTTCTTAATTTTTCACCTGAAAGCTTACACCTGAGTTATAAGACATAAGTTGGACAGCCACTATGTGTGTAATCACCACTTACAATTTTCTGTTGTGGAGCTGTGACTGATGGGTTTGCTGATGATGCATGAGGCAGAATTTAATTCATTTTCTGTGAGTCTTCTGCTAGCTATGGTAGAAGTTATTTTGAAAATACTGATTATATGCAGACAGGATTAAAGTTGATGAGGAAGAGCTCCTTTTATGCATTTCTCCTTTTAAAAAATGTTTTCTATAAATATGCTGTTTCCTTGAAGCTATTGTACGTAATATAGATCTCTCTAACTGATCTTTAAAGTAAATTTCTATTGAGAAAGATGACCAATCAAATGGTAACAAATGCAATGCTGTTGTCCACACACTAGAAGAGCAAGTAAAAATGCACCAGGCTCAGACACACCAAAATTTCTCTCTCTATTGTAAACCATCAGGAAAGCAGGAAGTCCAGCCAGGTTCTTCCCCAGGGTCCTGGCTGTGCTGAGGCACTTCTGAGTGACTGGGACTGAACAGCTCCTCCACATTTGAGAGAGCATAATTTCAGTGCTGGCTAGACAGATGGATGGCAGAGGCGCGTTCCTGCTCACTGAACTTGCACCCATACAAAGATCAGACATAAGTATCTTCGAATATAAATATCCTCTTACTCTGTAAACACACAAGCTTTCAGAAAAGATCCTATAATATATATTCTGCAGCAAAATTGTACTTTCAGAATTATCAGTGGAAACATGGCAGCTCCAGTATGCTTGTACATATCCAGTTATTTTGTACTTTGTACGGAACTACAGGTTTCTGTTATTGCATAAGGAAGTAACCTCTCTCGCTCATCAGCAAAAAGCTACTTTTAAATATGTAAAAAATATAACCCAAATTCTGAAAAAAAAATTAAGGAGCATATCTTTTAGATATGAACTAATCATTGGAAAGCAGTTATGTTTTAACATTTATTTGTTTTAAACTTTCTCACAGAAATGACCATCAGAAGGCTTACAAAAGGTTTCACTCTCACTTGAAACAGTAAGAAAGCACTTTCGCTGCATTTTCTCAGTTCACCAGTCTAACTGAACTGGCAAAAAAAGGAAGTAGAAAGAGGAGTCTTTCTGGGCTTCATACCACCTTGGACTTCTTATAAAATGGTGTAATCCCCATAGAAAGCTATGTGCAGCCTCTTTCTAAGTGTCTGATAAAAAACATGGTTTTGAACAGAATCCGGTGTTACAAAGTTCTATTGACTTCAGAAGTGCTGAGAAGCCTACGTTCCTATTGAAGCAGCTGGTAAAAGCAAGCCTGTCAACCAGGAAATAAAATGGGCTGTGGTGTTACAATTTAATCCATACAGTACCTGAAAGTCATTATCATATTAACCTTAAAGGTCAGCAGAGAGGCATGGTGAGGGCAGTTAGCAGTGGCGGCAAAAGCACATCATGAGTACGTCCCCATGGTACTGAATATATGCTAAGGGGAAAGTGGTCTGAAACTGTAAGCACTGGATGCAGGCTACTAATCTAGGCTTATTAATTTTGCATTACTGAAGCTATGGTACTTCATGGACCAAGGCAGTAGCTCTAAATGTAACTGACACGTGGTTATGAAAATGGACTGGTGCTAGTTCAAAATTTTTTTGTGTTGTGCTCCATTACACATATGGATAAGTCTAATGCTGGCTCCCATATGTATTGGGGGGAATACACTTGGTTACTGCTTGCTGTTGTAGAATGTGAAATATCAGCCTGGTGAAAGCCATTCTAAAGTGGACAGATTCGAGAAATGGACTTTGCTCCTCTTTCAGCATGAAGAAAGTCATATAAACGCTAAATAACATCACTTAAAATGAAACACTGTCTCAATTTCATCACAGATGTAACATAACCAAAGATATTAAGCTAATTGATTTGGACTGTTAATAGAGATTTTCTTAGATATTTTAAAAATATACTCTGTAATATAAAATCATAAAAAGTTGGGTAAAAAATTGTAAAAATGCTATTATATATGTTCATGTAAGCAACAGTAACAACTGCCTAAACAGAACTCCAGACTTAGGCAAGCTGCAGATGCTTGAACAACTGCTCTTAGTCATTCCAAAAGTGCTTTATTTCCTTAGTTATTGCATTACTGGGTGTTTTCATCCTATTTAGCTTATTTGCAGTCTAGCAGGGTCAAAACTAGGTCAGTATATAATGATCTATAATGAGCTGGTATCGGCGGCTGTTGAGACCAAACATAATTACTGCAGGTGAGCTTGCCATTTTCTGCATGTTTTACTGTCAGTTATCAAAAAGCCTGGCGGTGAGCATAATGTTCTGTGTATCTGCAGCTTATATGCCTTATTCAACCAGGGATCTTCACAGTGAGTTCCTAGGAAACATTCTGGTTACCAGCTTACTTCAGTGAGAACTGGATACATATTTTCTTCAGTTCAGTAAGATACTGAAGCATATTTACTCAAGAGCACCTTGTATTGTAAAAAAATAAAAAACAAAATTAGAGCAAATTAAAAATGTCCAAATGCTACAGTGATAGAACTTTAAGCATTCCAGTTCAAGTATTGTAGTCCTTATTCATATAAAATTTCCTCTTAAAGGGCCCCAATATTCAATAGGAAATTTAATCTCACAAAAATTCATTACTGTTTAGAACTGGCACCATTTGTCATTATGCAGTTGTGTGGCCATAAGACAAAGGGTAAAATTGGACCATTAATTTAACCACTGGCTAGAACAAACTCCTCTTCTTGAATAAAGGACAGGGAGGGACAAGACTGGAAAAGGCCATGTGTTATTTTACAGCTAATACCAAAAGGGTTAGGCAGCACATAACAGTGGCTATCAGAAAAACAAGCTAGAGAAATAAGGAAAGAAAATCAAATCATTGTCTCCAGAATGACAGACCAAACTTTATCAGTGTGCTGACCCAAAGGCACCCTGTCTGGCAAAATAAATACAGGTGATTTAGCCTTTCCACACAGAATCATCTTCTCTTGTTCACTGCCCCTGTGTACACCATCTTGCAATACACACATTCTTCCTCTACTTTTTTTTTTCTTTTAAAACCAGGCACTACCACTGAGAAAAATCTGTATGTTAAGTAAACTACCGAGCTATGTTATAACCACTATCCATTTATAGAAACATAAGCATAACCATTCTGGGTGACACCAAAGACTCATGCAGTCTACTTTATCTATCTCCAGCCCTGGCCAACAGCAGATCCCTACAGCACAGTAAAAAAACAGAGCAATCACGTGCGGTTTCCTGCAGATCTTTTCCCAGCCTCCAATAATCCGCAGCTCATGAATTTCATTAACCAAGTAGGTTTATATTTCATGTCTTCAACAGATTTTTCTCCATGCTTCCCAAACCCCTGTAAATTTACATTTTCAAGGGCTTGCAGCAGTAAGTTCTTCAGAGTAGCACATTTTGGTTGTTTGAACCTACCATCGACTACTTTCTGTAATCTAGATTAATAAAACCTACACTTCCTGTAATCTAGATGATTAACAGCTGCCCCATGTACTCCTTATGGGAACCTGACTTGGTCATCAGAGTGATAAGGCTCAGATCTTGAATATTTTTTGCTCTGTCTGTCCCACCAGTCAGAGGAAGGTGACACCAGTATGGGTACTTCTGTTGGTACAGATTTGAAATTCGAGTGACTTTTCTGATGAGACTGCACTCTTTGTACATATGTAATTTTTCCCCACTCCCTTCTCCTGTGTTCTTGTATCATCTGTATTTCCTGCCTTAGAGTGAGAATGATTCTTTTTCCCGTGCGTGCACATTCTGTTTCCAAACCCAGTGTATCAGGACCCTAGTAGTACCAGGTGCTAGCTAACACTTTCAGTGCAAGTATATTACTCTTTTTATTTCAATGCATGATTTCCACGATGCCTGTTTTATCAACATGTAGTAAAGGAAGACAAACCAATATATGTAATAAAAACAGAGCGGGTATGGCCACTTACCAAGTGAAGATAAGACATAGTAAGGTAGATATTAAAATGAGGACTTGGTTAAACATTGCAGACTGTGTGCGCTGGATGGCTCTGTGAAGATCATTCTATATTAATAGAAAATAGGTGTTATATTTGGTTTTGAATTAATAAGATGTGAGCTGATTCTGTAGAGGAATTATATAGTGATCTGATAAAATGCAGTCATTCAAATGCACTTAGAATTTGCTGATCATGTAGAAGGATGCAAAAGAGCCAGCTGTGATTCTGTGATTAGTTAACTAGTACTTTGTTCATCCTGGCACAATTCTGATACTACTGCAAGCTGCCTTAGGGTCTGTCTGTTCATGTCTAGTTGACTAATTTCAGGCTGCAAGGACCAATTAAGGCATAGCCGTTGAGTTCCCTGTAATTGTTTATGAAGAGCAGCAAAAGAACGAGCCATTCCAACTTTCCTTTACTGGCACAGTAACAATTTATACCAATTGAAGTTTCACTTGATGTCTTAATTTTTTCTAATTTTGATGCAGAAAGCCGTTTAGCAATGCTTGAGCATTTGTATAATCTAAATACAGATCTGGTTAGTTTCCTATTGAAGTTGGACAGTGGACCGTACTGCCAAAATCCCACTAAAGATAATACACTAAAAAAATAGAAACTCTAAAATAGTTATTTCGTCATACTTACAATCATGTTCTCTAAAGCATGCTTTGCCAGCCAACAATTTAAAAATACAGGAATAAACAGGTTTCTTAGGACTGGCCAGAAAATCTGAAAGAAAAATTAACAAATTAATTAAAAGCTTTTCTATTCAAGAATAGAGCTTTTCTATTCAAGCAGCAATGAAATACTTATTATTAATGTGTTTCTAGTGTGAGATATGGGTTCAAATAATATTTTTTCTTCCTTTGTGATGAACTGTATGTATCATAATTTGATAAAATAAGGACAGTCAGTTCTCAGTGCAGACACCAGAGATTCTTAGATTTTTATATCCAGCCGGCTTATTTTATTGATTGTGCTGTAGTTTGAGCTAGAGGGGTTTGGTTTTGTCTCTCTCCTATTGTGGAGGAAGGGGAAAGTGATTTATATTATTACTTCATTCAAGCAGCAAACTATCTTCTTGTTGACAAATTTCTGTTCCCACAAGTACAGATCTGTCATCCACAAGATCCATAAGATTCAAATTTACTTAATAAAGAGTATTTGTGCAGCTATAAAAGTGCAATGTGCAAATGTATTAATTCAAATACGTTTACCGTGATGACGAAAGGGACAGCATTAATTATTTCCAGGAGAAAAGGTATTCTCAGAATTTGTTCCCATATATTTCCCTTCAAAGAAAAGGAAAAAAAAAAAAACCAACACCATGTCACAGTAGGCTTACATATAGTTTTGAGGAGCAATATATGTGATATTCCAATGCCACATATGGAATCTCTCCCACTAGCTGAATTTCAGGAATATCATTCGTCTTCAGATGTAAACACATACGTAAAATGTGAATATAGAATATAGGCCACTCTGGCCTGTTTTTCTTACTTTTTATCATAATGTACTTCAAAGGTAAAAATATATACTTTTAAATCTGTATTTTTACTAAAGCAGTTCTCCGTTTCCATATGACTATATATTTCCTTGCTATGACCTAGTCAGTAAGATGGCTCAAATGAAGAATTCTAATACCATTAACTAGTCAACTCATTCTCTCAGCTAATGAAGAACTTCATTAAGTTAAGTTTTCATTTTTTTCAGAGAATAATATGCTCCTGTTTTCTTTTATTGCATTTTTAGGTACCTTGGAATCATACACAGACATCTTGTCTCTGTTTTTTCATTCTTCAAAGGTTAGTTTACTTTTATTTTTACATGCACACTTACACACAGATAAGAAGATAAGGTTTCTGTCCTGAAGAATTTATCTTTTATTAATACTTGGTTTTCAGTGACTCTTCATAACAAGTAACAGACTACCCTTCTGGAAATTTTTTTACTGCAGCTGTTTCTACTTCTTTTTCTTAGAAGACTCTAAATCTTTAAAATCCTGCATTGCAATGATTTAGCTTTTGATTATGCCAAAGTTTTTCTTACCTTAATGCTTATTGTCTTACAGTCTAAAAACTAGAGACAAAGCCCTAGTACAGCAAACAGTTTTAGAGACATATATCCAAAGAACATGCCCTGCTCAGAAGATTTTATCATCAAATCAATTGTTTTGATTACCCCTATGCACAGGTGACTGCCCTATAGTCCATACTAATGTTTGTTATGAATGATGAGCCACTCTCTGTACAGAACAGAGACAGAACAACTGACATAACTTCTTAGCAAAATATAAAGCAAAAGGAGTGCAAATGCAATGTATTTTCTAAAGAGAAAAACACCAGCTTGTTTTCTTGTGATCTTGTTTCATTAGCCTCTGAGTGTTAGTCACAGAAGTCTTGAAATTTCTCTTTATTAATTCTAATCCTACCGTTAAGATATTAACTTATTGAGAAAGTCATTATAAGTATTTTAAAAAGGAATGAAGTTAAATATTCTCTAGTGAGTTCTTCCTTCCTTTTCATTTATCTTCTTTTATCTTTACTTTTTATCTTCTCTTTCCCAGATATTTTGGAGAGAGAAGTAAGAAAGACAATCTAGAGTTTAATATTTGAATTAGGACTACAAGACCTAAGTTCTGTACTTCTGCCACAGACACTTCAGTGCATTTCAGGGCTTTTTGGAACCTGATCTTGCTTACATGCAATTAGAGGTCTTCCCACATATTTCAATGAAAGTGATACTGATCTTTTAATCTACTTACTGCTAGCTACAGGATTGGGATAATACTACTTCTTTTCTACATCTGAGCAGTGATTGTGAATAAGTAAACGTTGGGACGGAAATCCATACATTTGAAAGTATTTAACATTCAGAGACTTAAAGCTTTACTAACTCTGTATATCCAGACTCCATCATAGGTAATACAATAACAATGTAGCATATATCATGGCAATATTACAAGAATTTGCAATACAGTGTTATATTTTCAGTTGCAATGATATATCAATCTTTCCTGTTAAAATAACCATCTGATGTAACTACTGAAAATTAAATACAAGCTTCATAGCATATAAAATTATTTTTCTATTTTTAACTTTCCACAATCTGGAAGCCATTGTAAATATGGGGCGGGGATTATCATCTTCTATGTAATTGTAAATAGTGGAAGTTAAGACATACATGAATAATCTTAAATATTTCACATGATAAGCAGCCCTGTAAACAGAATGAAATTATGAGACTGTAAACTGAGGTTTTATTTGTAGGAATAATAAAATCAAAGGAAAATTTGATTTTCTCAATTGACCCATTCTGTGTTTTCACCAATTTCCTCATTTTTAATGTTAAAAGCTTTCTTTTCTGCATTATAGAAAAGAAATGTCACATAATTTACTTGTGTAGGCAAAATGCCTGTGCAGGTGTGCTCCAGGTTCTTAGTGATGCATGCAGCTGTTAAGATTCTGGCTTCCACATACAAATGCATCATGTCTTCTGCAAAACTGCCTTTTGCAATGAGAATGTACGGCACTGATAAAAGTAGCTAAGACTGCCTGTGCACCAGTGATATTGTAGGATTGCCAGAATTTTGTGACGACCTTTAGCAATGAAATCTTTCAGAATTTTGGCCCAGGGCAAACCCTTATGTAATGGATTAAGCTGTGAGAATGCAGACTCCTTCAGACTAAGAATCATAGAATCATTTAGGTTGGAAGAGACCTTTAAGATAATGAGAGTCCAACCGTTAACTTAGTACTGCCAAGTCCACCACTAAACCATGTCCCTAAGTGCCCCATCTACACGTCTTTTAAATACCTCCAGGGATGGTGACTCCACCACTTTGCTGGGCAGCCTGTTCCAGTGCCTGACAACCCCTTCAGTGAAGAAACGTTTCCTAATATCCAATCTAAACCTCCCCTGGTGCAACTTGAGGCCATTTCCTCTTGTCCCCTGTTACTTGGGAGAAGAGATCAACCCCGCCCTTGCTACAAACTCCTTTCAGGTAGTTGTAGGGAGCGATAAGGTCTCCCCTCAGCCTCCTTTTCTCCAGGCTAAACACCCCCAGTTCCCTCAGCCGCTTCTCACAGGACTTGTGCTCCAGACCCTTCCCCAGCTTCATTGCCCCTCTTTGGATCATCTCCAGCATCTCAATGTCTTTCCTATACTGCAGTGCCCAAAACTGAATGCACTATTCAAGATGCTGTTCTCAACATCCTGCTTGTACATCAGTGTGGGCACAAATGCAGGCACATGAATTTCATATTGAAACATTTAACTTGGTTACTTTTTATGATGAGTTACGCCTAAAAGTAACTAAAAGAACTTACCTTGTAGCTTAGATAACTCAGCAGCAGAGTTTCAAAGAGACTTATTAAAGCCACAGAAACCTTAAGTGATAAAATATGTGTATTAATGCTGACTTCTAAAGAATACATGACATTAAGCATTACAACAGAAAGTAAAATATAATAAAAAACCAGCTTTTCCATACATCCTCTGAAACCATCTCAGCTAGCACCATTTAGCATTATTGTTATTTTTCTGAACTAAAGCACAGGCTGTGACTTGAGTCTCATTGCTCTTTTCCAAGAATAACACTCCAGAGAGCCTGCAGGGTGGCCTTTCCATGGTTTTTAGAGCGCTCCATACACAGTCTGACAGATTGTTTCTCAAGTTTCAGTTGTCTATTCCTAAAAGGTACCAAGATCTTTTCATGAGACAGAGGGAAAAAAAAAAAAAAAAAAAAGAAGGAGGAAGCGATAAATAATGGAAGCTCATCAGCTCTTTACTTTTCTGTAAAGGTGTTATGAATGTGTCGAAAAACATTTTTCTTACTGTGCATAATTCAGAAAGTTGAAAACAGCAGAAAACAATACAGATGAATCATTATTGATTTTAATACTTAAATGCAACTGAGCTCAACTTCTCAGCCTTCACTTGGATTTTATGTAGTTAGTGTATGTATTATGTAATTTTAAAATATTAAGTCAAATATCAAAATAGTAAAAAAATTACCTAAAACCTTTATACATATTAAATAACCACAAAACTTACTTAAAACCTCTGCATAGCAAATATTTCTATTTTAACGTATATTGTGGGAATATTTTATCAAGAAGATGTACAAATTCAGCTGGAGCCTGAAGTCAAACAAGCCTTAGCGTTTCTAATTTTAAACTGATGCTCTCTACTGCTGAAAACTCAGAAGAGTGCACTATTTGTACTCACAATATCATTATCTAGAATTATAAAAGATACTATGAATTGGAAATATGCAACCAAAATATGGTATCAGCTTCTCCAAATAAGTATTACTGGTTTATATAAAATCAGGTTGCATCTCAAATAAAAATAAATCTTCATTTGTGACTATTGTATATATATCCTACTGTGAGTTCATGTGTATATACAGATGCATAGACACACACATAAGTATAAATTCCTAAGTTTATCAATTAAAATTATTAGAATAAGACTGTAACCATAAGCAAATGAATCTCACAGTATTTTTTTAATTAAATTGAATACAGTAATCTGAATGTCTAGGCCAAAGTTTTTTTAAATGTGCATACTTTAAGCAAGGAATTGAAAGGTATTTTCATCAAAGGATTCTTCCCTTAGTAAAACTGTATATTAGAGGCACAAACCATTGTAATGGCATTGCACTAAGTGTTGTGCAATATAATGGTATAACCATTCTGGAAGCTTAAGGAATTCTTAGTAGTAAAACACATTTCACAGGGAGAATTCCCACAGCACTGTCCATGAGTAAAAAAAAGTGTTCCTAAAATGAACAGGCTCTAGGACACTGAGAATTAAACCACAAACTTCAAAAGGTGTCCAAGACCCACAAAGCAATGATGTAGTGCATCGTTTGTGACATACTCCTCTGAACTTGTAGACTTCTATATTATAAAGTTACTTTAGCTTTCCAGTATATTTGACAAGAAAGCCCGCGAAGCATGTCAAAAGCTAATCATAAGCAATTATTAAATTCAAACTCATCATTAAACAGTGACTACTTGACTCAACAGAGCTTGATCATTCTAAGAGAAAAAGCTACCTAATTCTACAATATTTTGTTATAAGCTTTAATACCTTATAAATATATTGCAAAGCCACATAAATTCAAGTAAGTTAGCTCAGATCAGCTTATCTTTACTTTATGCTTTTGTTGTACTTGGTCATCAAGTAGATATCTTCATTAATATCAACTTTTTCATGTATCCTTTAACATCACTAAAATGCTATAAATCAATACTGCCTACAGTTATTAAATGGAAATAGTTAAATTGGCCATTTACATATTACCTGTAATCCCCATAAAGGCAAACTTCGATTCACCCAAATAACAGGAGACCTGTTCATTACAGTAAGAAAATAAATATGAAATTAATCAAAATCTGGTGTTTTGACCAAAATCAAGAGAAAAAAAAAAATGTATATGTAAATGGAAATTAAAGCAGCCTTATTTTAAAAAACAAAACAAAAAAAAAATCTCAGTAATAAAAATTTTAACTCTGTAGTTATCTATTGAGTAGTGGCATTGCTTGTATTTCTAATCCAGAGCCAATTGCTGCGTTCCCATGGGAGCAATCCAACACCTAGTGACACCAAAAGCTTTTATTGGCTTCAGTGGCTGCTAGTTCATCCCCTATGATTCCAGAAAGAATACATCAATTTGAGCTTTTGATTCTAGAGACACAGAGGAATAATTATTTGTGGCAGGAAAAAGAAACTTGACAGTTCTTTTATGTGAACTTTTTGCTATCTGTGTAACGTTATGAAAGGTATCCAACTCATAGAGGGGATGTCAAATCTTGGAAAAATCTCATGTTGTCTTAGTATTTACTAAACTCAATGATAATAAGCACTTGATATAATACTACTGGAATCTGGCATACTCAATGGCACTATAGTTTATCATTAGTCATTTACTGCTAGTCATACTTTTTTTTAAATAAGGGCATCCATTTTTTTTAGCCAGGTATAAGCATTGATGGAATGCAGATCTTAACAAAACCATTCAATCCAGCGGATCACTTACGCAATCAGAGAAACAATTAAAATATTAAAGGCAGTTTCGAATGGAAGTAATTGCTTCAGAGTTATGGTAACATTGCCATTGTATGTTAAAATGTCATCATTCCAGATGGAAGTGGATTTGTCTTCCTGTTTCTCTCCCCTTCCCACCATTATGTGGACTTTTGTTTTGCTTGGTTACATTAGGAACTCACCAATCAATCGTTCCAGGTGTGTAGTTTTGATTGGAACAACTCCGGTTTAATTCCTTACTGATAGTTGTTATCACATCCACGCAAAGTCCGTTTTCATTAGCAAATGTATATGGGAACACGATCATAAAAACATATGGAAGGAAAGAGATAGTAATTACATGTCATCACTACTGTGGTTGCTACATGCTGTATCAGTGGTATTACGATAAGAATCACCCATATTAATGAAGAATGAACATTGATGAAAGTAGACAAGTGCCCAAAAAATAACTATAAAATACATGCAATAGTTTGAAGCCCTTGGTAATGGATATAGACATTTTAGAAAGTAAAATAACTTTTAGAAAGTAGTTCTGTAGGTGTTCTGTATCTGTAGATAAAAGACTATGAAGCATTTCAGGTTATGTTTTTTAAAGATTTATTTTAAAGCATGTTCGAATTTAAAAACAACTGAAATTGTACTTTCAAAAGCTGAATCTAAGTACACAATTAATATTGAAGATCAAGAGATACTAGAAATCCTATCACGTGGATCAGGAATAGTATTATCAGTGGGTCTAGAGAAGTGACTGTCCCCCTGTACTCGGCACTGCTCACTGCCGCACCTCGAGTGCTGTGTTCATTTTTGGGCACCGCAGTGTAGGAAGGATGTTGAGATGCTGGAGCGTGTCCAGAGAAGGGCAACGAAGACGGTGAAGGGTCTTGAGAGCAAGTCTCATGAGGAGCAGCTGAGGGACTTGAGGTTGTTCAGTCTGAAGAAAAGGAGGCTGAGGGGAGACCTTATTGCTCTCTACAATTACCTGAAAGGAGGTTGTAGTGAGGGGGGTGTGGGTCTCTTCTCCCTAGTAATAGGTGAGAGGATGAGAGGAAATGGCCTCAGGTTGTGCCAGGGGAGGTTTAGATTGAATATTAGGAAACATTTCTTCACTGAAAGGGTTGTCAGGCACTGGAACTGACTGACCAGGGATGTGGTCGACTCACCATCCCTGGAGGTACTTCAAAGACAGGTAGGTGAGGTGTGTAGGGACATGGTTTAGTAGTGGTCAGGCAAGGTGAGAGGATGAGAGGAAATGGCCTCAGGTTGTGCCAGGGGAGGTTTAGATTGAATATTAGGAAACATTTCTTCACTGAAAGGGTTGTCAGGCACTGGAACTGACTGACCAGGGATGTGGTCGACTCACCATCCCTGGAGGTACTTCAAAGACAGGTAGGTGAGGTGTGTAGGGACATGGTTTAGTAGTGGTCAGGCACGGTTGGACTCGATGATCCTAAAGATCCTTTCCAACCAAATGATTCTATGATTCTGTGATTCTATGGATAGACTGGGACAGAAAAAGCATGCATACTTACACCTGCCATACTCTCAATAGGAAAGATTGCATCCAACTACATTTTATGTCCTCTTGTGCGGATGTGAGGAGAGCTGGAGATTCATGCAGCAGTAACTCAAGTAAGAAACTGGTGACGTCTATGTAAAAAAACAGCTGCTGTGTACATGTGATGTTATCTTGCCTTGAATTGCTGGCACAAATCCTCCCTTCAAATGGTCATGTGTAAGGATGTGGGAATATATACTTATGTAAATGATGAAAAATATCCTTATTTATCCTTGGCAAGCAAGGTCAGCAGAAAAGAAGAGGATTTGCAGACCACAGATTACTAATAGCTGTATTTTCACCATGAGTGCGACAAGCGCTAAATGGTATCCATTAATAAGGATGCTTTATGTCTTAAGCTCTTCCCTGTACACCTACTGTGCCTGAAGGAGTAAATGAAACATAGTAACTTGTGCAGGCATTTCTGAAAAATGGGAAATAAAACTGCAGGGTGGGGGGT